>OX155969.1:8981628-9199128 GCA_944548615.1 Micropterix aruncella
CTAAGTTGCGGGCGGTAAGTGACATTTGTTACCGTGTACCTATATCGCTGCGCACTACCTAAGAACCGCTGCTGCGGTTCGTGTCTTTACTTAGACGCTGACGTGCGCTTTTGAAGCTTTCTCACTGGATTTCCGCTAGGTGGCGGTACGCTATTACGCGCATGTTAATAATATGAAATGTTATTATATTTATGGGTATAAATTACGATGTTGTTTACTAAGATAACGCATCTTACAACATTTCTATGCCAGTTACTGTTTAATCTGCACACCTATTTTTTCGTGATGTTATCTATCTGGGAGTTAATTATTAATGTAGTACCTATCTAAAATATTCCGGATTGCCTTAATAACAGAACAACACAACAAAACAATCATTTTAAAGAAAAAAACAATCATGGCATCCCGTAATCGTCGGACTAGCTAGTCAATTTCGACTCCATGCAATTAGCAAAGCCAGTGAAAGTGATCCGCGACTCCACATTCCATTATTGTGCAGCGGAGAACCGGCGAAATTGTCGCCTATTACCCGAACGCGGCGATTTCCCGCCATAGCGCGGCCGCGGCGGCCATTTTGAAATGCGCCAAGTTGACAGGTCTCGCGCCGCCATCTTGGCCGCGTCGCAACAATGGCGCCCGCGGGGAGGCTGTCAGCGCCTCGCGCGATTTTCCCACTCAATTGCAGGCTTCGATGCTTCCGCCTCACTGTCGGTCGGTTGCAGTTCACAATCGTCCGTCACAGCGATTCTGAAAAGCTTCAATCGGGATTCCAATCCCAATGCAATTATTTCATAGCAATAGTTGGAATTGATTATTGTCATTCTGAAATGCTTAGATTGTAATAATTTGTCATGGACTCAATCTGTCACTCTTCAACTTTTGAAAACAAAAATTCGTTGAGCATGGCTCGGTAAGCCCCGGCGCGCACTTGCGGCCTGGCCGCGGCGACCAACGAGATTACTACGAAATGTATGAAAACGCCATCGGCCGCGCGCACTTGGCCGCGGCGGTTTAGGTGCGCGCGGTCTACGGCGATTTCATACATTTCATAGCATCTCGTTGCCGCCGCGGCCTGGCCGCCGCGGTCAGGCCGCAAGTTCGCAGACTCGCCGCTTTGGAAGTAAGTTTTTAATATTTCCCAGTTTTGTTCGAGCGTATAGCGTCCTGACCGCGGCTAAAACTAATTTTCTGTCAATAAATGAAAATTATTCTAACTTTCATAAACAAAAGAACCTGTAGTTCAAATTTTAAATGTTAGAAGGCCCAACAGGTATTATGCACTTGCCGATTACGTACAGATTGGCTGGAGATAACGACACAAAAGTGTGAATAACATGAAACCATCCGACACAGAATCCTTTGCGGACAATTATACATACTTTTCGCTACTACTCGTAAATTGACATCCGTACTTCATGCTTTATGCGTAAATTGTACAAAGTCCTTCACTCTGTCAATTCTATTAAACTGCAGACACGACGGGGCAGAGACAACACAACAGCCAATGAACGAACAAATCACCAGCATCCTGTAATTATAGAATTAAGAAGCGTTGAACTTGGGGGGCGGTCCAACTTGTCACTGCAAACGCAAAGGGATAGATAAACGATAAAGTATACACGACAAAATGTGGGAAAGTGGCAAAAGATTCCACCACCCCAATACCCTCACCTTAATTAATGTAATAACGTATTTCACCTAATATTATTTTCAAACATATTATGATACCCGAAATTAAAATAGAAACATATAATCAAATGATCAATATCAATTTGATGTTTGCTATGTATTGAAATAGTTCAGTCTCTGTCTTACACTGCGAAAAATATAACTATGTAATACATGGATTCAACAATGTTTCAACAAGGATTACGTATATAACTCGTGGTCCAAACGGACGCTTACGGGCCTCTTACTGTGACGTAGCAAGATTGTGGATTGTTTATGTCTAAAAAAGTATTTTACGCTAACTTCATGAACGACCTGATGTTGTTATAACTTCCTGGGGTGACGGGTTCGTCCCATTGTGATCGACACCCCTTATATCTTAGTAAAACGAGATGCGCTCATGCAAACATGACACCCAAGTCTCTTAATTCAGAGACATGGGGATAACCACATAGAAGTTAATATAAACAAGATGAATGGCAAGAGAACGCGACATGGATGCCCAGACTTCACAGTTGTTTACTTCAAGTATTAGTTTTAGTCGTCCAATTTCAAGCGGTACGAAATGGCCAGCCTGGATACGATGATGACATTTTCGTTTAGTAACCCCACTCTTTAAAACAGTCGAAACGACATCCGAAGTGCAGTCAGCCATCACACCTAAACGATAAATTGCTTCCCGTCCCGCCTCATATTGTCAGACGGCTTTAGAATTTGCATTTTGAACGCGTACCAATCTTCCACTTCAACAGAGTTGGACACCCTCCACTAAATGGTTCAAAGCCAAGCGTGTGCTGATCAACGGCTGTTTTATTTATTTAATTAATTTTGATAATATTCACAAAATATGTAAACATATTACAACACACATGGATATTATTTATTCCGTATTCTATTCTTACTAGCCAATAAGTTAATAGTAAAAACAAATGTTTAAAAACATGCTTTCATTAAAGTGCTCGTCCCAATCCAACCATGGGTGCAGCAGGCATATCATAGTGGAACTTAAAACTGGCTATCATAATTGAATGCTATACAAATTTTCGTGTTTGTGCTGTCGACCGTTGAGGAGTCCCCTCGTCGGAAGCCAGCCCTGAGAGCAGCAGCCCTGTCGCGGTAAAACTTAGAACGGGCTATCATAATTGAATGCGTATACAAAATTTCGTGTCTGTGCTGTAGACCGTTGAGGAGTCCCCTCGTCGGGAGTCAACCTTAGGTGCAGCAGCCATGTCATGGTAAAACTTACAACGGGCTATCATAACCGAATGAGTTTACAAAATTGTTTGTCTGTGCTGTTGACCGTGGAAGAGTAGCCTCGTCGGAAGCCGATCCTGGGTGTAGAATCAGGTCATACTTTATCTAAAAATGCATTATCATCGGAAGTGAACTAACATGTAAAAATTTAACTTCGTAGGATTTAGTGGAAGTGGTTTTAATTCAATTTACAAGACTTGACCGATACTACAAACTAACAAACATTGCAAGGTAAATAAATGTTTGTAAAAAGGGAGATCTATGCCTCAATAGCTCAGCTATGCCTTAATAGCAGACAGCTATTAAGGCATTTCGTCTAGAAATTTGCTGATTTTCCGCATTTCGTCTAGAAATACTCATATTTACAAATACATTGATTAACTAAAAACTACTTTACGTTATTAAGCATACATAATAAATATACAAATACTAATTAAAATTATTAAACAGTTACCTGATGTAGTTAATAATATTGTAGTTAATAAATGTAGTGTAATCATATTTTGGTAGTGTAAATGTAGTGTGACTAATATTTTTTCTATTTAACCATGATAATTATTTATTGCTATCTGAGATTATAATAAATGATGATGGTGTAATAATGAAACTTCTAAAAGGCCAAATTATATTTATGTAAATTAGTTTTTACAATGAAATCTGGTTTTAGGTTTCTTTTTTTACTATTTATTCCGCTGAGTAACATTTTAGATATAAGGTTTTAAGGCCTTTACATCAATTATGATCAGTTCATTAATACTTTTATAAATTATAGCATAATTCCATTGATGAAAATATAGTAAAAATATTTTGGTCGCGCAGAATTCGTTACATTCACTGTTAAACATTTCTAAAAACTTCAGTCAGTGGAACAAATAGCAAAAACTTTCTTTCTAAAACTGATACACTTTATAAAAAATCCGTCGGAATAATAAATTTAAATGGAATCGAACATTAACGAGTATATAATACAAATCTAAAATCACGAAACAATAATTGTGAAGTATTCTGCATTTTTGTGAGAAATAAATCACATCCTCCTTCTCAATGCTTTTCTTCTCAAACTTTTACTTTACTTCGTATTCGTGCGATGTGATCTCCAGAACATACCTTTACAGGTCCTGCGACCAGCTTACCTGGTAGACCGGTCCTAAAATGTCGTTCATGAACAGTTAGAGCTTCGAAGGATTCTGTTCTGCTGATTCTGTTTATCTCTAAATGCACCGTGTCTCAGCGGTCTGTGATGTAGCAGGCGTGTTATATTAAGGTTAGCTCCATCCCTGGTTGCAGGCAGGCGATCCTCGCGCAGCGGCACACCGGTGGCAGCAGTGAAGGAGGATCGGCATCAGGGAGGCCATCAGCGCAGACGCAAGACGACGATGACCGACCGCTGGATGTCGTTGGACCTCCATCCAGCCCCCTGCTACCACCGCCTCCAGCCAACGCCTCGCATCATCCCCCTCATCCACATTCAAGTAAGTCCTGATCTGGCAGCTCCAGAATTATGAAGCTATGACATACTTTCCTGTGGCGACAATGCTGAACTCAAACAGATAATGCGCCTCGCTGCTCAGCACATCTAATACGCCTCAAATGTGGAATATCCCGTTGAACCCAATTTGTATAGTAAACAGCCCGAGAGCCTCAGGCAGCAGTTTAGGATTCTGTACGGAATCAATAGCAACCGATAACTTGACATGTTCGAAAAATGTCCACGAGGTAACCGTATCTCAACGTACACAGTATTTTTAGCATACGTTGTTTGGCAGCTTGGTTTAACTTGACCGGAGAGGCAGCGAGTAAAGGTCAAAGTCTTGACCTGTGCGAAGAATGCCCACGAGCTAACTATATCTCGATGAACACACTATTCTCAATTTATATTGTTTGGCAGCATGGTTCAACTTGACCGGTGAAGCAGCGACCGAAGGTCAGAATCTTGACTTGTTCGTTGAATGCCCACGAGCTAAATATATATCAACATACACACAATTCTCAACATACGTTATTCGGCAGCATGGTTCAACTTGACCGATGAGGAAGCGAGTGAAGGTCAGAATCTTGAACTGTTCGAAGAATGCCCACGAGCTAAATGTATATCAACGTACATATTATTCTCAACATACTTTGTTTGGCAGCAAGGTTCAACTTATCCGATCCGAGGCAGCGAGTGAGAGTCAGTATTGACTTGATCGAAGAATGTCCGAGTAAAATTTATCTAAATTTCTAAATAAGAAAGGAGCTAAATTTAACTCAACTTACACTCAATACTCAATATATGTTGTTTAACAGCATGGTTCAACTTGACCGGCGAGGCGGCGAGCGACGAGGCGGTGCGGCGGCGGCTCGCGCCCCCGACGTCCGGGGACGAGGCGCTCGACGCCGGCAGCGACTCGAGCTGCTCGGGCAGCGGCGGCGGCGGCGCGGGCGGCTGGCGCACCGCCGCGTCGCCGCCCGCGCCGGGCCCCTCGCGGGACTTCCCCTCGCCTGCGCCGGACGTCTCGCTGGGCCCCCCGGTGCAGCCGCATCTGCTGCCCTACCTCTACCCGCACTCGCTCTACCCGGCGCCGCACTTCTTCGGACAGGGCCTGCCGCCGGGTCTGCTCTTCAACGCGCAGCTGGCGCTCGCGCAACATCACCTGCAGCAGTACGCGATGCCTCCCGTTCCGCTGCACCATCAGCTTAAAGGAGGACACAGGTTCGTACCTTTATATGTTTATCAACTTTAGTCGACTTCAACGTCCAACCCTTCAATGTCTTAAAAAAACCAATAATCGTAGTCTACGCCAGCATGCCCGTAATAAGCCAACGCCTTATCGCGAGACACTGGGAAATGAACTCAGCGGACCGACCGCTAGCCCGCCATACCAGATTTGGCAGAATTTCTCAATCCTTCAGTCAGGTTCGAAAGCGCTTGCGACGCTTCTCCCTGATGTTGGCGGTAATTAATTTCGAATCTATCGTGGAACATAGCGTTCTATGCCCGTCTACCACTCGGGATCATGTGGCCAATTGGTCGTTACAAGAGTGGCTGATTTCTGGTCAACATCCACCCCCCGCTGCTTAGAAAACGTATAAGAGCATTTCCAGACCGTTCCAGTTATTCGCTGGAGTGCACGGTTGATTGTCTAACGCGCACGATGCGCAAACCGCCTACAGAGCCCGAAGAGACATTTCCCAGAGGGATTTGATCTGCCTGCCGTGGCATATGAAACAGAGTTCATTTCGGGTTCGACTCTCTTCGAAAAGGCTACGGTGGATAGGAGTTGAACCGTAAGTTCAGCCGACCAGAGATAACGAGCAGGTCTTAGCGGCCCAACTGCACGATAAACGTTAGCTCCCAACAACTCCACAATGGGGAGTGGCGACTACAATAGGCGGAACCATCACCCCAGTCTTGTATAACAATATGTGATCGTTCTTTCAGCCTGGGAGATGATCATGAGCGTAGATGACTTAGAGATAATAAAAATCTACTACCAACTACCACAGTAGGACGGCCTGATTTGGACTGTGTGTTCATTCTATTTATTGTCAACAGGTTCGCACCTTACTCGCTGCCAGGCCTCGGTGGCGGCGCCCTGGGGTCCGCGTTCGAGCAGGTGGCCCCCCGCGCGCGGAGTCTCAGCTCCTCGCCGGCGCGAGCGCGGCCGGGAGCGTCGCCGCCGGCGCGCGCAGCGTCCGCGGAGCCGCCGCCGCCGGAGACGGACGCGCCGCCGCCGCCGTCCAGCGACCTCAAGAGCATAGAAAAGATGGTGAACGGCCTCGACGTTGACCGACAGCTGAGCCCTGACTGCTCGTCCGAATGAGACCAGCCTGAGGGTGCGCCCTAGCCACCCGACCACGGCCTCAGCTAGCCTCCGCGAAACGATCGGGCATCAAGGTATACCTGCTTGTATCCGTTCACAGCGCTGTTGACTTGACAAATTGGAGGAAATGGCGAATAAGCGGGAACGACTCTCTATATGCGGTCCTCCATGCATGGCTAACGAATTGTCGCCACGGCTATCCTGGTCTGACATCAATTGAATCAACCTTGTCTTCATAAAATTTTCACACAACAATTTTCACCTCACAGGAGACAGAACGATCAATATCGTTAAAACTTCGCTCGTTGTAGTTGACAGATCCAGTTTTCTCCATTAAAGTCATGTTGGGGAATATTCTGTTGTCAACCTCACGATAAAATAATAGCGTTCATACTGGAAATACAGCACTATTTTGTTGTGCTACATCAAGCGACGGCTCAAATGCAGAGTTATTAGCCAAGACGCTGGATATCCCTTATTTCGCACCTCAGCAAAGTATAACTTGCAGCAGAAAACTTTGGAACTGTCTTTGTCGGACTGTAGCGATCTGAACTTCACTTGAAGTGCCATTTTGTGATTCAGCATTACCATTCTCAATTTCTCGCATCCATCGTTAAGGACACTGCAATGAACTTCAAAGGATTAACAGTAATTGGTTATTATTATTAGGTTATGTGTTTTCACATCTTTGACAGTCAATATAATGTTATGTTATGCATTTTCTTTTCCTTTTTGGGAACAGCCACAATCAAACCCTCATTTCAAACAAATCTTGAGCCAAGAGTATAGTATTGTCCGCCGATAGTTCGAATATTGTGTGGCTTTCTCTACCTTTGCAATAGCTCTGTGTTGGCCATATCCTATGTTCGTTCTCTGATTGGAATCGCTTGGGCTCCAGTAGTTGTTGAACTTTCGTTTTCGTTTCTCCGGTACTTGAAGGCAGGATGACTTTTTGATTACTAAGCCAGTGCTCTTCGCTAGACATTTATCCCCTGTTTTCAGTCGTAAACCCACAAAGTCTGCGGCAAGTCTCTCCCTCACTCTCTCTGAGAATTGCCGATCGAATAATTGAAAAACTGAAAATTAATATAGCGGAATAGAAATATTCACTTGGCAGTTATAATAATTTCCGCGAATAATTGGCATATGACGCAGACGCAGACGAACACGTTACATATTTAGTTGAAAACAAGAGGTATTGATTCCTTCGACGTCTTCTTTGCCCTTATAATTCCATCTCAGCCAGACGAATATGTATTGCTTTTCGTTGGCGATTCTCTTAGCCTTTCACTCTCGCTTTCTCTCTCGAATAAATTCAAACCACATTTATTAGATGAAATGAGCGACCTGCTAGTCATCACACCTCTGCCAAAACAGCTGTCTCCTCAAATTTGTCAAGCCAAAGCCACACTCTCAGTCTCACAAAAGGGAACTACGTGTACAAACGTTACAATACTTGTGCATTACCTTAGCGAATAAGAATTTATATTTTGTAAGCATGTCGGACTTGAAAAATTTCTAAATGCTTGAGCGGCTTTGGACTACTGGATCCAAACCGCGCGCATCTCGCTTAAATCGTCAAGACAGAAAATTATAGTTCAAACAGCTGTAAATAATGTTTCTATATACACCTAGTGTGCATTGTGTAGTTGGTCTAAAATTATAGCTATTTTTAATGATTTGTAAAATCTAAACTTAAAAAAAGACGCCCGAAGATACCGCTTTTATAAGAGTTCCGGTGGATCGTTTTTTTATACACTGTTTAATATTTCTATAGGTATGTCCCAACTCGTGCGCTTTAGACTTAATGTTGCGTCGGCACTGAATTTCATCGTGCATCATCAATGCTTTAAGCATGCAGCTATACGTCTACACTTATGCGCTTTCGTCTATTCAATTGCGACCACTGACAGTACCCGGTGGAGATCACGATGGACGAGTGTGAACTGGTAGCAATCAGTGCGGCATATTTAGTGTTAAGGAGTGCAAGAAAAAACGTGAACAGCACTGATCAATGTGGACGAAAGATTATGTAAAGAAACGAAATTTTTGAATATCGAAAGATTTGGAGCTAAAGCATGACATCCTTTTCAAAAACTTCACACGAATGTCAAAACCAAAGTCCTAAAAGGTTTTTAAAATGGTGGAACCGAAAATTGCCATTTATCTCGTATAATGCACGGAGAGATGCACGCGTTCACAGGGTGCCTGATCCGAGTGCACTGAGGCATGTCCTTTCAACTAGTTTAGACGCATGAGCTATTGCTTGCGCTGTGATATTACCATAGTCATACTAGAATAGACCGCGCGTCCAGCCTGAGAAATCGATAGAGGAATAGCTTTAAATGCCCCCCCCCCTCTATTATTGTTTAGTCGCGAATGCGCGGGACATGATTCGGAATTAAAGAATTCCAAATTATTATACTCCATAAATAGAATCAAGGATATAGGGGCCTATATTCAGTTTATGTTTCTATTCCGCTATCGCATTCACTCATAGTTAACCTTCGTACTCCCGCGGTCTATTCTAGTATGTATGTATGAGTCAGAGGATAAGCGTCAGAGGGTATGCGTCAGAGGAAAACGCAGAATGAAATAAAAAGCGCACGAATAGGGACATACCTTATGGCCTATAGCAGGCTTTCAACATCTAATGAAATAAATCACTCTAACGTGCAATATTTCTCTCACGGAATTGTTTCTCTTTAATAAACAAAATGCCCGGACTGAATACCGAAAAAAATGTATATATTTTCATAGTTAATTCATTAAACCTGCGTACGTACTGTTTTATTATTGTTGTTATCTTTAGAATATGACGATGTATTTATTTCTTAAAATGCCATATTTTCATTATGTTTTGCTTCGCTTTAACTAAAAAAAATGGTCGACATCGAGGGGCGCCAAACAGTACGCAATTCATAATTTCTTTGTAAATTTTCTTTAGTTTAATTGTTTTCCTGCTTGGTGCTATGAAGTAACACTAATATTAATTTTAGACCGGAAGCCCATTGTGGGTTATCTTAATCATCGGGAACACGAATCAAATCTGATTTATAAAAAACTAATAAAATCGAATCAAATCTGCACACGAATAGCGATTAAATTTCTTGAGCTATATATAAATAACTTATTGTATCTAAACGGTTTGTCACCTACAATTCGTGTGCCTATTGGCTAAGGATAATCTACAATGAGCTTCTGTTATATTTGTAATAAAATTAAGCCCTGGAGTCCATTGTGGTTTATTTTTAATCATCGGGACCACGAATCAAATCAATCTGATCGCAGATTATTATCTAAACTGTTTGTCCCCTACGATTCGTGTGCTTAATGGCGTAGCATGATCTGCAATGAGCTTCCGTTCTATTTGTAATAAAATTAAGCCCGGGAGTCCATTGTGGGTTGTCTTGAATCAACGAGAATACGAATCAAATCAAATTGATCTCAGATTAGCGGTTATTTTTGAGCTATATGTGTTTCAACTTACTGCATCCAAACTGTTGCCTAAGATTCGTGTGCCTAATGGCGTAGGATAATCGACAATGAGCTTCCGTTCTATTTGTAATAAAATTAAGCGACGCGAAAGCGAAATATTTTGTTCCTACAAATACAATTATATCACCAACGTTTGGAATGTATTGTCGTGATTTGTGTTTATTTGTAAATACCAATAGATTTTATTTAAATCCTAACGTTTCCACCTTTCATTTGTGTAATGTGTATAAAAACAACGTTTAAGTGTATAAGAAAAAAAAACAATCTCTTATGTTATGCGAACACTATGATATTGAGAAAAAGATAGATATATCATTGTAATCTATAATAGAGTTAAATTAAATTGAATTTAATTAAATAAAGTTGACGCCACGAGCGAATTGTAATTTTACACACATACCGGGTTGTCCCTAGATTTCTTTTTTTTTTTTACAAAAAAATATTTAAAAACCGAAAAACAAAAATTAAAATCGAAGAGAGAGTTATTTTGAAAACTTGTCAAAATTGGCGGGGTTTATTTCAGATTGTGATTTTCTTTAAATAAATCTCGCCGAAGGCGTGCATATTGTATCATAGCAAAGATAAAAAATAGAGAAATTATTGATAAATTTTGTGTCGTTTCATTTTTTGCTCGTTCGATTGAGAGTCGCTTCGGATGAATTACACGATTGGTCGACCGGATGTATTGTCCGGTCATACGATGTATTGCATATCTGCAGTAAACGATAATGAGATTGTTTTTAATTGGGTCAGCGATGAATTAGCAAAAATACAAATATAAGATCGAGCTCATTTTCTAATTTGAAATGAGCTAAAAGTTTCGGATTTAAGGATGGAACAAGACGAAAAAAATGTTTCCACTGCGCAAGGCATCAAATATACTTATTTTTTTTAAGTTATAAACTTTG
The DNA here is from genome assembly GCA_944548615.1 of Micropterix aruncella. Classification (NCBI taxonomy): domain Eukaryota; kingdom Metazoa; phylum Arthropoda; class Insecta; order Lepidoptera; family Micropterigidae; genus Micropterix; species Micropterix aruncella. The sequence goes on from OX155969.1 coordinate 8,992,760, forward strand.
TTTAGTCAAGTTGTATAGGCTAACCCAGGGGTTCCGAAATTCGTCCAAGTAGTATATGACGAATTAGAATTAGAATTTTCTTAGAATTAGAATATTCTCACGGCAACATAGTCATATAATACACATATCTATCTGCAATGATAGTACCATAATTGAATATATAGCATATTATATTGCTCATTGCAGTACTACCATTCGGTAGCTAGGATTTTACTACGAAAACGCAACGTGTAGATGGCACTCATAGTTTTAAAAATTATCTTATTTTCAAGATGGCGGCGTTCGCGACTAAAACAATAGGGCGGCACACTTTAAAAAACGCTCTAAACACGCCTATACCACAGTAAATATATGAGCTAAAGCAGTATGGAAACTAAGCCCATTTGTTGAAATAAATACCTACGCTCCATTGGAGAGCTAGGGTTGTCAATCTTTATGTAGTTAGTCCATCATCAGATGTTGGGCATCACACAAGGTTATAGTTTTTGTCAAGAAAAATCAAACGAGCCGAAACATGACAGGTTTATCGTGTGTAGTTTTGGAGTTCCTGTGGCCACCTTCCGTCTCCATCATCAGACCCTGGGCGCCACACAAGGTTATAGTTTTTGTCAAGACAAATCAAACGAACCCAATAACGCCTTTTTTAATTCTGAGATTCTAAGGAACACATTGATGAAGTTTTACATAAATCGGTTCAGCAGTTTTTGAGCCAAATCAAAACAAACATACAGAAAGACATACATACATATACTGCCCTCAAGAATTGTGTATAGAAGTATAGATAAGCAGCTTAACAATCAATCATTCTTGCCCTTTGGTGGCACTCACGACTGACATTACTGCGACAAGTGCTTAGATTATTGTTGAAGCGTGCGTCTGTGTGAGTGCGTTCGTTTTGATCGTTTGTACATAGTTTCCAAACTGCTTTAGCTCATATATTTACTTTGCCTATACAGTACCTATCCCATTTTGAAATAAAGTTGTATCGTTGCCTCAGTCGGATAAATGCCCCGGTTTTGAATACACTATGTTAGTAATGTTGGTGGCCCCTCCCGCAGGCCTCAGTGCCATGTAAGCCGTCGGAGTAGGCGCGCGCGTTTTGTTCGTGTGAGCAGAAATCTACCGCGGCGAAACGTTGACGGGAGTCGAAATTATATTGGTAAGTAATTTCTATTGAATATTGTTATTACTGATTGTGGTTCCAGACAACTTGTTGTTTCTTTGCATGCATTAGAGTTTAAATTGCACTGTTTATTACGTTTTATTGTTGAATAGTTTTTATTTATTTCGCAAATAATAAGTTAATAGTAAAAACACCTTTAAAAACAAGCTTTTATTAAAATGCTCTGTCCCGAACCAACCCTGGGTACAGCAGCCATGTTATAGTGGAACTTGAATCATAATTAAATGCGTATACAAAATTTCGTTTCTGTGCTGTCGACCGTTGAGGAGTTACCTCGTCGGTAGCCAACCCTGGGTGCAGCAGCCGCGGTGAAACTTAGAACGAGCTATCATAATTTAATGCCTATACAAAATTTTGTTTCTGTGCTGATAACCGTTAAGGAGTTACCTCGTCGGTAGCCAACCCTGGGTGCAGCAGCCATGTCGTGGTGTCATTTACAACGGACTATCATAATTGACTGCGTATACAAAATTGTGTGTCTGTGCTGTTGACCGTGGAAGAGTAGCATCGTCGGGAGCCGATCATAATTGTAGAATCAAGTCATGCTCACCATAAAAATGCATTGTCATCGGAACTGATAAGAGAAAGTGGTTCTAAGAGTGGAGGATAAGAGAAAGTGGTTTTAATTCAGCTTACAAGATTTGACCTAAACAAACATACATACATACTAACTAACATGCATTTCAAGGTATATAATAGCTTATAAATAATAGACAAAATTTTAACAGAAAGAAAACCGACTCCAATTTTTTAATAAGTGCAGCAGCGATGTCTTGGTGATACTTAAAATTGGCTATCACAATTGAATGCGTATACAAAATTTTATGTATGTGCTGTTGACCGTTGAGCAGTTTCCTGGTTGAAAGCCGACCCTGGGTGCAGCAGCCCTAAACCTACCACAGTCGGAGTACGGAGTTGACCGCTCATCCCCCAGAAAAGTAATAATAGTATTATGATGAGTCCGACTCCAGTCGGTGAAGTCTATGCCAGCTCCGTTTGTATTTATAATTAAAACACGACTGTCAACTATTATACAGATCTACTATTATAGAGCGAACGAAAGAAGTACCTAGCTACTTTTTTTGTTTGCTCAGCAACAGATTATATTCGCGATCGTGGAGGTCTCATGGCACCCAATGATACCACGGCACACGCTTTGGGAACCGATGTACAACGGCTAAACTGTTTAGTCGAGTTTCGTAAGCTAAACTCTACAATGACTAAAGTATTCAGATAAGCTTTATAAAGGCGGGCTCAAGAAGAGATAATTTTCAATAACAAAGACGAGAACACGTAGGACGCTTACTGCAAGTGCAAACGGAATTCGCCATCAAGTTAGATGAAAATCGTTCTAAGGTTGTATGGCGATGGGCGTTGCAGCTGTTCCCGGTGTGTACGCGGACAGGAGTTTAGAAGTATGTACCTAATACGTAAGTATGTAATTTTTCATTATGTACTGACATTGTTTGATTCACCATTTTTTTTATTTATTTAGGTACATAGGATTAGGTATACAGTTCATTCATAGGTCATGTAATCTTATAATAATTATATAAATTATTTAATAATTAATATAGGGAGGTTTAACACATCTTACATGACCTTTACTGCCAATAGCACATCTAACTAGGCGATAATTTGGCCCGTCTCTAGATGTGCATATTTTTATGCAATTTTAAGAAATGAAGTGTTTTTTTAAAATAAATTATTTGGACCCACCACCTGTATATACACATAAATATACTAATTTTATAAAAAATATAGCTATGTAATAAATATATACATTTATAGTTGTAATTTAATAAAATTTAATTAAGAAAAATAGATAAGTGATACTAAATAAATTGTCGTGCGTTGCAAAGAAGTTGATCAGATTTTACATATCCCTTGTTAAGTAGCCATCTATTAAGGTTTGCTTTAAATATTTTTATGTTAGGATAATTTTTCATGTCTTCACTAAGGGAATTATATAATTTTGGGGCTATGTAGAATATATGTCTCTGGGCAAATGTTGTCCTGACTGACGGAATTATATAATTGATACTCGCGGACATTCTTGTGTTCAGATTGTTTTGAGTTCGGGCGTGGTCATCTCTAGATTTGTAGAATGCAAGAAGCGCTTGCTTAATGAATAACTGTTTAGCTGATAGCACATGGGATTGGGAAAATAACTCATGGGACTGGGACTGGGAATTACTCTCAATAATAATTTCTGCGCTTTTGTCAATCTATCCAGATTATCATTAGTAGTAGCGCCCCATGCCGCGACTCCGTAGGACAAAATACTCTGACACAAGGCCATGTATACCATTCTTATGGTTGTTTTGGACAGAATGTTGCGCAGCCGAAGAAATACATTAAGACTGCTAAAAGTTTTTCTCTCATGGTGACCAGCCGCTTTTCTGGCCTCTTCGAATCTGTCGCGCAGTTTAGCTAACCGTCCGCCTTCTACGGAGTTGGAGGTAATCGCGGCTTGACTCGCGGATTCGACGTGAAGCCGCCAACAGCAGCATGGATATCCACACACGAGTGTATGACAGAGGGATTTAAAACGCGTGCGCAGGCTACATACAGCTGCCCATGTGACAAGCATGGATTTTTAAATCAATAGGATCATCGTGGTCGACTTATGTATACAAATATAACGATACCACGCCTAGGTTGATTGACGCACGTCGCGTCGTGATGTTTAATTTTCACTGTTGAGCAAGACATTCTCCGAAAAGATAGCTTCTTATCTTTAGCATAGGTATTTAATATAGGTAAAATACGTCCTTTACAGTACATAGCTATCATCATTGGTTGATAAGCTATTGAGGTTTAAAACCGGTTCATCAATACGATACTCCTTTGAAGCAATACGCTACGACCCAAGGAATATAAAGATTATTTTAACTCTTCCATCATGGACAACATTAACTGACCCTTGTCCCTTCCGCGTGTCACGTCAAGACTTAATTTTTACATTTTGTTATCAGGAGGTAACATAGGAAATTTAATATACAGAGAAATTGTATATGTCATCCACTGGAAATCGATGAAATTATTGGAATATTGTCAATGTTAGGACACAAATATGTAACTAATATATTTGTTCGTATTTCTTATTTAGAGTAGGTATGCAGAGTTATGGCCAGGAATACAAAAAAAAATGATCGACTTTGTAACCTAACCTCAAGCAATACCAGGCACCAGGCTTTCAATGAAAAAAGTGGTGAACAATATACTAAGAAATCGCTTGCGCTTAGGAGTGGAAACGTTGTTGCATTCACCTCAAGACATCATAACAAGTAATGATGTTACTCTTCAAAAAACAACTGGAGAATAACAAGACCTAGGACGTATTTAGGTATGCCTTAATATCCGCCGGTCATGAAAGTAAGAAAAGTAAAATAAATGTATAATAACTGCGATAAAAGCTTTTTACGTTTAGAACATAAGAGAGTGAGTTCAAAGTGAGATTGTAAAAGTAGAGTCTCACATATAAATTACGACTAATATTACTAGAAATTCATATAATACTCGCCTAATAAACTTTTTTATTAGAGCGGCGTGACCTCCACCGAAAAAGCTTGGCACAGCGCTGGTAACGGCGAGCGGGGAACCATAAACTTATGAGAGTGGCCACCCTTCACTTGACTCCAATTGATTGTGAGCGAAGGGTGGTTCTCATCAGGAAGTTTTCTCCGTTATTGAAAGTCGTGGATGTTGAAGTTGAAGTATTTAATCAGAAAATCTGTAGTATGTTGCCAGTTCGTAACGCCTTGATTGTTATTTCGCCGTTGTGTAGGTAGTGTGGGCGCGAGGTGAAGCCGTGGTTGTGTATCTGAAGTGTGAAGCGCCGCGATAGATTCGAAGATAATGATAGTCGCGTATACTATGCGTGATTTGTTGACTCGAAGATAAAGAAGAGCGCGAGTACTTGATAATGCGCGGATACTGTCCTCCAGGGAATGATATCGATCGATCGAAATGTACTGCGTTTTATATCATGTGCAGTGATGCAATAGTTGTGAGTGGGGTGAGAAATGTCTGTTAATTTCGTATCGATCAGAAGAAATGACATTAGTCATCACCTGACTGTGCGTAAAATGCCGAATTTAGTTGGAAATCAACTGCAGCTGCCTCGTGTAGATTTGAGCGAGTTTGCGGTTTCGATTCTGTAGAAATTACTTTTTGTTGTACTAAGCTGTTGGACTAAAGCTCCAACAAACTTATAATAACTTGAAATCGAAGACTTTCGCGGTTGTCTGACATTATAAATAGGATAGAAACGAATTTACTGCATGAAATTTGTAGCAACCGACATTTCGGTGACGTTGCAGCCGCGGTTGTCAAGGGTAGACTGAACGAGATGTGAATCCGTTGTTTTGCGGGTAGGCCGCATACCGCTGCCACTACTGCGTAGGTTATAACGGTGGTGGGAAGCCGGGCTCTAAGCGCGCGAATTTCGAAAATCCGTCTTGCACACAACACTCACTGTATCCTGTCTTACGTCTTTGCGTTTGGGGTTCGGCGGTGAGAACATTTTAAGAAGAGGGTTCCATAAAAGAGTTTGTAACCGTCGTCTCTATTGAAGTTCGGGGTTCTTCTTATTTCAATGGCTTCCCGGATATGATCCGGGACTTTCCTCGCATGAGCGAGGAAAGTAGAATTGTTCATTGGATAGCACAAAGGGATTTTGAAACTGCATCCATTGGTCACTTTCGCTATCCAATATATGTTCGCAGATCGGCGATTTTTCTCGCTGACTATTTTTAACAGCTTTGATGTGTCGCAGCTTTGATGCAGTCGCATAACTTCATCAGTCATAATAACTTGTTGGCGCTTAACGCATGTGTGTGTAGCATTAGCTTATTAAAGTATATTTTAACTACGATTTTTGTACCTTAGTCCTCATTAGATTATCATGCGATAGGCCTTAATACCCGCAGGTATCTTACTCAATAAAACGATACGAGTGTCTCATGATATTTGGTTATTGCCAAATTTTAAAGCATCAACCCTCTCCGAGCGTTTAGTATAAGCGATTGTACGTTGCTCCTTGCAAAAGTGAAAGGGACGAGTCCACCGACCAACGATCCGTGTCTGATTTATCTGTCAGACAGACTAACTTTTATCATCCGGGTTGTTTCTCCCCTCTCGCCGACATGACACCCCCAGTAATTGGGTTCGCCGCTGTAATGCGACAATTTCGATAATTTCGTTTTATTGCGTTATCCCAGCGCATATTCTCCCACAATGGATGTGCTAGCCGTTTAATAAAAATATGAGAGGGTGGGACATAATGGAAGTACTGTGAGACTGGCCCGTATTCCGTTTCTCGCTCACTCAAACTTCGCTTAGTGCTAAAAAATTAAGGATTTAAGAACCTTCGTTATTTTGTTGGCATTCCATCAAAATAAGGAACCGGTCTTAAATCTTAAAATTTTCCGGTTTGTTTATGGCCGTTCCAAAGAGGGGTTTTATATTTTTCAAATTACGTCGGCATTAAACTTTCAACGGTTTGCCTACTCAATTCAAAACTCTGGCCAGGTAATGGAATCTGCGATTATTAAAAAAAACAGCTCAAGAACCACTTGATTAGCAGGTGTACAATGATTTAGATTTCATAACGATTAATTTCTGTGCATTCTCATTACAATTTATGATTTTTAGACATTTGTATTATTGCAAGGACCATTTTAGTGCATTTTTGTTAAATAATTCTTTTGATTTGCTTTATTATTTTTGAATACTTATAATGTCTGATCGAATATCATTGATTTTTATTATTTATTTAATTATTCCAATGACCATTCTATTACAATTTAATTATTTAAAAAAATATATATTTATGATCATTATATTACAAAGTAATTATTAATTATATAATTTTTACTGGTAATTTTTAGATCATTGAATTACCTTTATTTTAATTGGTATAAGAAAATTTATTTTCCCGCGATGCAGCCTGCCTTGAAATAGGCAACTGAAAATCTGTAAAACTGACTATTATAATTTTATTACTATTGTTGTTTTTTCCCTTGATTGTTTATTATGTATCAATGTAATTTGATAACTTTGAAACAATTTTCATATAGAATAAGTTTCAACACTCTGTAAAGATTTTAGAAAAATAAATTAAAATTGAAATTAATTTCGACTCTCCGTTCGCCGCCCCGCGCGTGATTTAGCTTGTTTTGAGTTCCAAAGGAATTACGTCAAAAGCGAACCAACAAGACGCCAAAAATATATACGGCGAATTGGAAGGAGGTTCGGGGTGGCAGAAGTTCGGAGGTGGAGCTTGGGAGGGTAGAGTTTGGGGAATTGAGGTGTTTACCACGGGGGGGGGGGGGGGGTCTGATTGCCGGGAAAGTCTTGGGGTGACAGAACCGATTTTTTTACTTTGTCCGATAGATTCCGATAGATTTCATAAATTCACGAAACGATCACGAACAAATTTATTCAAATTCGGACAGGACAACGTCTGTCGGGTCAGCTAGTTGACATATCCTACTACTATTCTAAACGCGAAAGTTTGGAAGAATGTATGTATGGATGTTTGTTAATCTTTCACGCAAAAGCTACTGAATGGATTTTGATGAAACTTTACATTAATATAGCTTATACATCAGAATAACACATAGGCTATAATTTATAAAGATATATAGTTTTCTATCATCATTATCACAAACCGCGGGGCGCAGCTAGTAATTATTAAATAAGAAACTGAAACAATAACTTTGTGTCGCAGTGTTTAAGTAACAACATGATATAATTTCATTATAATGCTCAAAAGCATTGGGTTTCTTCCTTGGTGATCTAAGCAGTATAATCGGCGTCCTCCCTCATGGAAGAGAGTTAAGTTAAACGGCGGCGTCGCACAGTGGGACGTCTCACAATAAATCACAATTTATTGCCGACTTGTAAATGTTTTGTGTAACAACATTAGTTCGAGGGTGGCGCCGTGGCGATAGGGGCGAGATATATTCGTTTGGCAGACGCTAAGTAATACGATTTTGTCTGTCTGAGGGTCGTAGAAATTTGTGAATATTTGAATATTTTCAGGTCTGAAACTTCCTGAGACTTCTATTATCATGTATATATAATTTACTGAGTATCTAGAAGTTACTCACTGAATATTATATTCACTGAGTATCTTCATCACTATTATATATTACTGAGTACTACAGTAATATGTGATATTACAATATTAAATATTATTATTATTATATTAGGCACCTGCGGGTATTAAGGCCTAGCGGATAATAAGGCATAAGGAACAAAAATCGTACTTAAAATATACTTTAGTACGTTAATGACACACACACATATGCATTACGGGCCATTACTCATTACGGGCTCGCGGGCGCTCGGTTCCTACTTCCCCTCTCCCCGTTACCAGGGATGTGCCAAACTTTGCGCGTGCAGGTCGCACTGCTCGAATTCTAAAAAAGCAACTGAACAATCGTAAGTATTTTAAGTAATATTGATCGTTAAAATATGTGAAGTTCTACTTTTTCAAACTCTAATTTAAATCACACTCCTACGTTCTAAAGTTTGAATTGAGTTTCGCAGTAAATAAATATATAAATATATATAAAATACTGATCCATGAATTTATAAAATGCTTTATTTTCAATGTCTATGACCACAATACCTCCCAAACGGGCATTATGGTCAGAAGAAGACCTGGTTGCAGCAGTTTGAGCAGTTCAAAGAGAAATACTGAGCACGTATAAAGCTGCAGAAAGATACAATATCCCCAGGACTTTTTTCCACTTTTTCAACTTTCTCATATTTATTCATAATTATCTAATTGTTTTACAAATTGATATTTCAATATTCTATATACGCAATTTCAATGCAATTATTTCACAGTTATTCTTTTTATGATTGCTATAGTAGTTCCATAGTTATAGTACTTTTTGTCGGGCGCGGCGATATTGCAAGAAATTCCAATACATTACCGCGGTCGAAGGGTTAAGGAGGGCTGGCGTTGCCGTAAGAAATATAAAGGCTAACAAGTAAATATATTAAAAAAGAATAAAAAACACGACTGTCGTTACAGAAATAGAACCACTGCATTTATAATAATTTTTATTACGGGTTTTTTATGAATTTGTGATTTATGTATTTATCCATAATATAGAATATAGATACATGTAGATTTCCGGAATGTACTCAATCAGACCTTTCATTTGACACAAAACACGATTTGACATTTGGACATTTAGACAACTACTTACTTGATATTTATACAACTAAGGTAGGTACTCTGTATCACTCGGGATGACATATCAATTCTAACAATACTACACACTTCTAAATCGGTTCAAGCGTTTAGGAGTTATAGTGAAATAAATAAACAGAAAACATACATAGATGAACCCTGAACACAATACACTCCTTTTTTTGTTGGGCAGTCGTGTAGAAATTGAATATTTATGTAAATAATATTAAAATAATAAGAGCTGTGATTTAAAAATCCGTTTCTTATTAAGTATATTATTATTGTATTACCTTATAGGCTCGTATAGAGCGCCATTTACAGTGCGCCGCCGTAGTGTTATACTGTCCTTTTTAACACGCTTTTATTAGGTCGACCTGTATGTACCTATGTAATGGAATCTAAGGTAACTAATTTAACCATCTTTCAAAGATCGTAGCGTCATGAAAATTGGCAGCTGTATGTAGTTCTGAGGACAATATAATAATATGGTACTATCGAACTGATCTGATGATAGTCTCGGAAGATATGAACTGGAACTTCATGATGGAACATCGTATCATAGCTGTGTTTGGACTTGTTAGAAAAGTCTTGGAATGAACTTTGATCACGATTAGGTTTCAAGGTCTGATGATGTGGTTTTTACGTGCATTTATGAAAGCGTGTTTTTAGTGTTTTTTTTTAAAACTATTAATTAACACGCTTTTATTTTGTTGGGCAGTCGTTTTAAAAAAAAGAACAAGTATTGACGTCAAAAATAAGGCATTTTTTCGTACGCTGTAACTAAATCACCCGATTCTCCCTAATTTAACCAATATAGTTGTGGAGCCAGAGACAAAAAGGTGCAAGAGTTTTGTAAAAGCTGATACTTTCAGATCAGACATTAATTTGACCATAGAATGCCGGGGTAGAGTCAGCAGTCCAGATTCCGGTACACCTGGTGCTGGCGTACTACTAGGAAAGGTGTAATTTAAATGAGTACCTACCCGAAAAGTGTTTTGGAAATGCTGAAAATTCCTCAGTAGACAGTGGAAGCAATAAAGAACTCAAAACAAATGGGCAGACTGCTCAAGAATAGGATGCATGGCGTCAGCATTACTATATACATGTCTCAAAAAGGAAGTTCCTGCAAATACGCCAGTACGTATTTATTTTTGTGACATATATGGAGTAATTCTGTCGCCAGTCTTTCGAGTTCTGTATTGCATCCACTGTCTACTGATGAATATTTAGCGTTTCCAAAACTCTTTGGCCGTACTACTTAAAATTACAACTCTCCTGGTATGCCAGCGGCAGGTGCCCCGGAGTCTGGTCCGCTGACTCTACCCCAGAATTCTCTGGCCAAAATGCTGTCTGATCTGAAAGCTTTTAAAAAACTATTGCACTTTTTTGTCGTTGCCTCTTGGACTAATAGTGGCCTTCAAAAAAGAGTAAAACTACACCAAAAGCGATCGAGGTCAGGCTGCTTAACATTAGAACGCGTGGCGTCAGCATTACTCGATATAAGTACCTGCAAATACGTCGGTACGTATTTGTCGGTAACTATTGCGCATCGATCTAATATGCCGCGTAATATAATAGACATTTTTGTGACATGTATGGAGTAATGCTGTCGCCACGCATTCTATTATTAAGCAAACCATTTGTTTCGAGTTCTGTATTGCATCCACTTTTTACTGAAGGAGTTTTAACTTTATGAAACCCTTTTAGGGGTTGTAATTAAAATTACACCTTTCCTAGTACACCAGCGGCAGGTGTCCTGAAGTCTGGTCTGCTGACTCTGGCTGACTCTGCCTGACTCTGCCTGACAATATACTGCCTGATCTGAAAGATCGGGAGCTAATGGGCCCTTGCTGAGTTGGCCACGAAGACCTATTCGGTTCAGGGTTGTTCACGCTCACGGGTCAACACCCATCCGCCGGTCTCCACGCATGAAGTGCGAGCCCGGGCAGGACACTGGCCTTAGGGCTAGTTTCCCCTCTTGTGCACTCTGACTAACAGTCTGGGGAGTCTAAAAGCAGTAGGTACTTTACTATAGAGCGGGGATGGTCGCGGACCTTACAGCGACTACTCTTGAAACGACCATCTGCTACCCGATCCTGGATGAACAGCCGGGCAAAGGATGCCGTGGTCTGCGATAGATTCGGTATACACCGTTTCACCGCTTCGTAAGGGAGAGGACCGCGCAAGCGACCTCGACTCGTAACCAATCGAGAGACCGGAGTAATCTGGTCGCAATTGGAAGTAAGGGCGTGAGTATAAGGGCCCGCTGGGTAACACACCTGGTTATCTCGCGGTTAAGGCGTTGGCCTCGTACGGGCATGTGGCAGAGCTTGTCGGTGGACTGTTTTTTTTCCAAGTCTTCTGCCTTCACTTCACGGGAGATAGAACGATTAATCGTTAAAACTTCCTGAGGTGACGGGTTCGCCCGTTGTAGTTGACAACTCTATTTGTCTGATCTGAAAATATCAGCTTTTACAAAACTCTTGCGCTTTTTTGTCGCCGCCTCTTAGATTAATAGTGGACTTCAGAAAAGAGTAAAACTTTGACACAAGCTATCGAGCAATCGACCGTGCGGCGGTCGCGCGCGGTCGCCCAGACCCCAGCCGTCGACGTCCCACCCCCGAGTGCTCCCCGACTCGCCTAATACGAATTCATCGCGGTTGTCATCGCTAATTTATTCACGTTTAATGGCATCGCCCGCGCGGCAGAGACGTCGCCGCGAACCCTTTCTTGCCTCCTCCGCCACCCGACTCTCTCTTATAAACTTCTGATTAAATTTAATTTATTGCCGCCGTAAACGCTTCCAAGTTATACGGACGATCGCGGACGAGTCCACGCCGCACCCCGCCCGCCGCGCACTCTCCACGGTTAATTGTGCAACTTCTTTTGTTTGCTCTTAATCGTCGAACTGGTAAAGTGAAGAGAGCTTAACACGCATTTGTTAATAACCCATCATACATGTCGATTGTTTTAGGTAGGAGCCGGTTGAATGTATTAGTACACACACATACATGAGAGATTATAAGCCCATATGAGATGTAGGCACTACGATACAAAACCATCGAATAACTCAACAAGTAAATACATACTTCGGCTACGTAACGACCAAATTTGGTTGCACATCAGAACATGTAACGACCAATATTGGCGGCTTTCTCCTGGAGCGCACAGTAATATTATTTTCAAAATCAAACGCATCACAAAATCCATAACAAATATCTCATTATTACCATAGATACATAGACGGTCGCTAAAATAATTCCGCGCGTCATTTCGCGGACATTTCTGGTAAAATTCCATTGTCAAACATCATCATTTTTTATTTCGAGAAATCATCAAAGTTTTCATTGGTTTTTATGAGCTAATATCGAAATATTTTTGTATTTAAATAAGCAAAACGAAATATTACTTTTGATAGAGAATCTAATAAATATCACGATAGTATTTACAATTTCTAAATAGGGTTCCGTAATTTTCCGTAAGACAAGTAGGTACACGTTAGAAATGCCGAGTTTCTTTCACTTTTTCGACTTTCTCTTTATCTAATTGTTTTGCAAAATGTTTCATAATTATCTAATTGTTTTACAAAATGAGATTTCAATATTATATATACCAAATTTCAATGCACAAATTCCAATGCTGTGCATTGAATCAATCAATCAATGCAGATTGCTATAGTAGTTCCATAGTTATAGTACTTTTTGTCGAGCGCGGCGATATTGCAAGAAATTCCAATAAATTGCCGCGGTCTGCCATGAATTTATGCCGCTACTCGAAGAGTTAAAAGAATGAAAAACACGACTGCACCTATTTATAATTATTTTTTTACCGGGTTATCTATGAAATATCTGTATGTATGTGGGCGAACCGGTGCGGTTTAAATTAGCAACCATGGTAGTATCAATGAAGAAAGAAATGCAGTGCGCGGCGCGCTTTTAAAGTTAGGTAGGTACTACTGTTTCATCAGCTGATTCGAGGGAATGCAAATATCATCACTATATGTGAGACGTCGTACAAGCCAACAAGCAAACTCTTCAGGGCATGGAAAACCTGAGTAACTTCGTTCACGGATATTTTTTTAGTTGATTAAAAAAACAAAATTTATAATAAATAAATGTATAAAAAAGAATAAAAAACACGACTGCAATTATTTTTATTATTTGGTTAATTGTTTTTTTTATGAAATATTTGTGGTTTATATATTTATCCATATAGATACATATAGATACATGTATATTTCCATATATCCATATAGATATCCATATAGACACATATCCATATAGATACATATAGATACATATAGATACATGTATATTTCCGGAATGTACTCAATCAAAGCTTTAATTTAAATCTAAACACGATATATTTATGTAAATTTATTGACATTTGGAGATTTGGACATTTAGATCACTATTAACTTAATATTTTGATAGTTAAGGTTCCACTCAGACGCATATAACCTCTCACGTATTTGTGTATACTAATACATTCAACCGGATCAACTTAAAACAATCGACATATATTATAGGGTCATTAACAAATGCGTTTATTAGCTCTCTTCACCGTACCAGCTCGACTATTTGTAAGAGGAAACAATGGAGTAATTACCCACTATAAGTTTAGTTGGATGAACTAATTTAATAGGTGGCATTCTATCTCTCCGTATTGTTTCTGTGATATAATCAGCCTGTATTAAAAATGAAATACATGGCAGTAATAATTCAATATTATTATTGTAATCATTGTTATCATTGGGAGCTAATGGGCCCTTCCTGAGTTGGCCACGAAGACCCATTCTGTTCAGCGTTGGTCACACTCACGGGGCAACACCCAACCGGCGGCCTCCACACATGAAGTACGAGCCTGGGCAGGACTCTGGCCTTAGGGCTAGTTTACCCTAGGAATCAACCTTCTGGCGCTCCTGGACAGTCTGCGCGCCGTGCGGCGTTAGCCAATCGATTGTGCACTCTGACTAACAGTCGGGGGAGTCTGGAAGCAGTACTGTTTCCTATAGAACGGGGGTGGTTGCGGACCTTACGGCGACTGCTCTTGAAACGACCATCGGCTACCCGATCCTGGATGAACAGCTGGGCAAAGGATGCCGTGGTCCGCGATAGATTCGGTATACACCGTTCCACCGCTTCGTAAGGGAGAGGACCGCGCAAGTGACCTCGAAATCGTAACCAATCGAGAGACTGGAGTAATCTAGTCGCAATTGGAAGTAAGGGCGTGAGTGTAAGCCCGGTGGGTAACACTCCTGGCTATCTGAGGTGACGGGTTCGCCCGTTGTAGTTGAGAACTCTAGTTGTTGAATACTTTCAGTTATACAAGATGATGTGGAACTCCCCGATGGGAAGTGCTAAGATTGTCAAGTTTGAACTCGTTTGTTTTATTGTTATGAGTACTTTCCATTACACAAGATGACGAGGGTCTGAAGATGGAGCCGTGAGATTGCCTTTGAAACTCCGTGATGAAAAAATAAAGCTTGTGTTTATTTCTTTTAACTTACAGTTTTTAATATATTTATTTAAACCAGACGTTAGACATCCTCGATCATGACCCGCTCTTTCCTACCGGTTGATTGGAAGAGATTATCTCTGTGGCAATAAGTCCGCTACCTACTTTTTATTTTATTTTGATTTGTTGTGTGGGGCTTTTTTAAGGTCTTTATGAGCCTTGTAACACTGCGACCATTACTGATCTATTGTGTTCGCCACCTACTATAGTTCTGCGCTAAGCCTCGTGTCATTTAAGAACCGCAACAGGCTTTTGGCGCCTGATTGTTTTACCTCCTTAGGTTGGAGCTAATGACCACCCAAGTGGATGTATCTTTTACGCATCAGCGGGCCACACTCGCACATGAGGTGCAGGGGAGTTTCCTCTGCCCTTTGGCAGAACCTGCACATTTTTGTGTCTCGCAGCTTGAGGTTGTACATGTGTTTGTTAAGGCCACAATGCCCCGTGAGCGCGTTCACCAGTATGCGTAGATTGTACCTATTTAGCGACAAGGCCTCGCGGGCCGTCTTACGGTCGTAAGTCTTAATTAGCGCTTTGGAATGATTCAACCCTGGCGTGTTGTTCCAGTGGTTGACGGATTGTTCTAAACATATTTGTTTGAGCATTAGGTTTGCAAGGCTTTTTGGTAGATACGCCCCAGCAAGGTTCAGGGCCGTATAGCGTTCCCTATGCTCTCGTTTTAACAAGTTCGTCCGCCTTTTTATTTCTTTCGATTCCTGCATGGCCGGGAACCCATCGGGAACGAACCGCTACCTACTTACTTATTATAGGTTTCAGCTATTCCATATTTTATAGGATCGATTGTAAAAATCAATTAAATCAGTATCAAGTATATATTTTCAACTCCTTTTTTCCGGTTAAAATAACATGTAAATTCACGAGAAAACAACCCGACAATAAAAGGACGCATTTAGCATACGGAATAATTAATACGAAAGCCCACCGAGCATACGTAGAAATTACGTGACAGAAAAAAGTAACAAAAGGGCTCGTTTTACATTTTTTTTTAATAAACGAACCAGGAACCGCCAACCGCGGAATAATTCGGCTATAAATTTCCAAAACATCCGTCGTTTCTTCTCAGCGCGACCATCGCATCGCCTGCTATCTGTCGCGAAAAACGCATGCACCCGACATTCGACGCGATCGGGTTGAGCGGTTGCATACAACACTGGATTGCATGAAAACCCAATTACAATAATGCTGCTACTTTTCCACGGGCTTCAATCATTATAATTAATAAAAAATGCGCAGATAATTATTATTATTATATTACGCACCAGGAGTGTAAGGCTGATGCGTGTATATCACGTGCACTTGTTTTTAACCAACTTCAAAAAAAGGAGGAGTTTATTTTTTATTGTTTGTTACCTCAGAACACTGCCATTTATGAACCGATTTGTGAATTTCTTTTTTATTTAAAAGGCTAATCATCCAGATTGGTCCCATTTTGACGTGACAACGTCTTATAAATCGATGGAGCCTACTGCACGCACGAAAAAACATGACTCATGCAGCGTTACCTCGCTCTGAGGCGTTCCATTTATTATATTTATTATTCAATATAAATGCTGCCATCTACCGGTTGCGACAAGAATTATTTACTAACCTCAGTCTAAAATAGTACGAATGAAAATCACTAGATTGATTTAAATTCTTGACATAATTTTATATGTATTCTTGATATACGGAATGTTATTATTGAACGGACTTTTACGACGGAAATAAGCAACTTTTATAAAAAAAAAAAAAAAGTATGAAAAGCTATCATTACGATGCGCGATCTAGCGGTTGGTAAAATGTCGCTGATATTGTTTATTTACGACGTATTACCTACCGCTAGATGGCGCAGCGTGCTCAAACGCTTCTCAAACGTTATTTAACAGTTTGAGATTTCAAACTTTCAAATTAAAAAAAACAATAAACTTCAAACAATAAACAATTATACAATTATACTGCTATACAATAATACATTTACATGTAGTAGTCAAATCGGTGAGTATAGACGCATATATTTTTGGGTGTTTGTAATAAACAATATCAGAACTGCTTCAAATACAACCATTCCATCAGTATTTTCTTATGACGTTGTCACGTTCAACTATCGTCAGTAAACCGACTTTACAGACAACCGATTTTTTAAAAAAAAATCCTGTTCTGATGATGGGATCCATGAGGAAATGAGGAAACCCCCAAATATTATTATATAAAGTTGAAAATGTAAATTTTGATTCAATTCCGATGACAATGTATTTTTTATGGTAAGCATGACCTGATTTGACACCCTGGGTTGGCTTCCAATGAGGGGACTTCTCAACGGTCAACAGTACAGACACAACATTTTGTATAAGTATTCAATTATGATAGCCCGTTCTAAGAATCACAATGACATGGCTACCGCTCTTATAAAAAATGTGTGATATTAAACTTGTTTTGCACTAAGAAAAAATAGTCGAGTCATATTAGAGGTTTCACCTAGAAATAAGAGATAATAAGCTGGAAAATTGTATACGCCTTTAATTTGGCGTTCTATATGTTTTCAAAGTCTCATAAAATCTCGTGTCTGTGTCGTAAGTTATTAAAGGTCACAAAAAATCGCTTTTTCACGATTATGTAGGCTTATATAGCTCCAATGATATCAACATTTA
Source organism: Micropterix aruncella (assembly GCA_944548615.1). Lineage (NCBI taxonomy): Eukaryota > Metazoa > Arthropoda > Insecta > Lepidoptera > Micropterigidae > Micropterix > Micropterix aruncella. The sequence continues at coordinate 9,010,323 of OX155969.1, forward strand.
TAGTAAAATAATAATATGTATCGAGGACCATTGGCATATTTAACCCGGCTCTGAATTCAGGATCAGGTAGCTAATTGGTCATTTTAAGAGTGGTTTATGACAGATCAACATCCACCCCCTCTGCTTAGGAAACAGTATATTTCCATAGTTTTCAAGCTCCTATAATGACTCCTCTAATTGATTAATTAATCAGAGTGAACATACCGATTGGCTGTCACCGCACAGTGCGCAAACCATTCAGTAGCACCGGAGTGCAACCCCCCGGGGAATCAATCCACCAGCCGTGAGTCCAAAGACGCGAGAGTCCTTCCCTGGGGTAGTCCCTCATACGGGGTGGCTACTAAATAGGAGCTGAATCGTGAGTTGGGCCGACCCGAGAACGCATTGGTCTTATGGCCTAAGCTGCACGAAGCCATTTGCCACCAAACCTTAATTTATGATTCGTCGACTACAACGGGCGAACCCGTCACGTCAGCAAGTGTTAACGATATTACATAGTTTTGACTCCTGTGAGGGGAGCGTAGAAAACATGGGACAAAAGCAGTCCGTTGCCTAGTTACTCCACTCGCCCGTAAGAAGCCAACGCCTTACCGCGAGATAACCAGGTTAACCACGCAGCGGGCCGACACTCGCAAAGATTACTCCGGTCTTTCTACTGGTTACAGGTTCGAGGTCGCTTGCGCGGTCCTCTCCCTTAGCGGTGATTTGGTGTCTACTGAATCTATCGCGGACCACGACATCCTTTTCCAGGCTCTTCACCCGGTATCGAGTAGCCGATTGGCCGTTTCAAGAGCAGTTGCCGTAAAGTAAAGAACTACCCCCGCTCTATAGGAGAAGAGTACTGTTTCCAGAGTCCCCTAGCTGTCGGTCAGAATGCACCTTCGATTGGCTGACGCCGCACGGTGCGCAAACCACCCAGGAGCGCGCGGAATTTGACTCCTAGGGATGGGTGATAACCCGTTCGTTTGACTGACCCTAAACAACTGGGTCTTAGTGGCCAAACTGCAACAGGGCCCATTAGCTCCCTTGGCATGACAACAGGTCAACATCCACCCCCCCCCCCCCCCCCGCTGCTTAGGAGACAGTATATTTCCTTATAGTCTCCACACTTCTTCAGTAATTACTCAGATTGCACAGCCGATTAGCTGACGCTGCACGGTGCATAAACCGTCCAGTGGCACCGGAGGGCAATCTCCCAGGAGAAATCGATCCACCAGCCGTGAGGCCTGAGAGACGAGAGTTCTTTCCGGGGTAGCCCCTCACACGAGGAGGCTACTGAATAGGAGCTGAATCGTGACTTAGGCCGACCCTAGAACGCATTGGATCTTATGGCCCAAGCTGCACGAAACCGTTCGCTACCAAAACCTCGCCAGACCTTCCGTCGGCTTGTCTTCAAACTGAAGACGAGTTGCTTGAAAAGCGTCCGGTGTCCGCACGGCGCAGTCCCGTCGTCGTATAGCTACCCCCTCCCGAAAAATGTAAAAGCACGCGCCATTTAATACCCCGCTTAGCCGCCTTATTTATAACCGCCGAGAGGCCATAACTTTAATATTTTATTAATTTTCCGTTTTTGTTCGGTAGCGCCGCTGAGCTGTCGAACGGGGCTCTATTAAAATTCAATTGTTTGTATGAATAAAGATGAGAGATGCGCCGCTAGAGATACGCGAGCTTCCAAATTGCGACGCACAGGCGATGGCTTAGCTAGGTGGTTTTCTTCTTCTTAGGATCCGTGGACTATATGTACAGTGTGGCACACAGCCAACTGACATGTTTCACAATGTCATCTCTTATATAAAAAAAGAGGTTCGGATTCATTCACTGACTGACTCATCAACGCCAAGCCCAAACTCTTGGACCTAGAAAGCTGAAATTTTGCACAGATGTTCCTTTTAGGTTAGGTTCAAAATTCCACCCATTATAGGGTGAAGGGTTTTAAGTACTCATAATGTTAATACTAGACATACGCATAACCTTGTTGTACGTGCTACTCGTCTCCACAAAATAAGCAATTCTTTATTGGGACAATGTATACTCTTCTATAACACACTTCCTCATACTATTAGAGAACTATTGCTGCAGTATACTTAATTACCTATTTATGACAATTGTTCACTCGGTCATTTTCTTTGCCCCCCCCCCCCCCCCCAAGAAAGTGGGGGCCCTAAGCTATAGCTTGCGTAGCTTATACGTAAATCCTGCACTGAACCCAGCGCTCACACTACCAGATTTGACCGTCTGATCGAAGATCCAAAGTATGCGGTCTTTATCTGACGTAAGCGGCAATTATCCCTTCGAGTAGCGGCATAATTTCATGGTATGGAACTACTATAGCAATGTAAATAGAATAACTGTGCAACGATCGCATTGACATTTTGTATATAGAATATTGAAATCTCATTTTGTAAAACAATTAGATAATCTTATATATAAAATGAATCGCCGTGCGTTAGTCTCGCAGGATCTCGGAAATGACTCGACCGATTAAAATTATTTTTCTTTTATTTTGTTTGGCTTGATTCAGGGGTGGTTTACAAAAAAAAATATTTAGGAAAAACTCAAAGAAACAACTGAAAATCGAAATTGGTCATTTTGGGAACATTGGCCACTTTCTAGATGGCTATCGCGGCGATCGTATTGTTTGAGAGCGGCGCTATCCATAACTGTTATTCAATCCGTACAATGTGTAAAATTTCAAAAAGTCGAAAAGTCAAAAAATGCGAATGTCAAAAAAGTCGAGAAAAAAAGTCGCAAAAGTCTAAAAATTCAAAAAAGTCGTAAAGATCGAAAAAGTCCAAAAAGTCGAAAAGCCGAAAAAGTCAGAAAAGTCGAACAAGGCGAAAAAATAAAGAAAGTCCAAATCACTGTTCCAGATCACTGTTCTTTCGGGGTCGTACAGTTTTGCGCCTATCAAAAATGGCATTCTTTTGTGGTTTTGGAGTTTGGAAGCGCAGGCGTAAGAGGGGCTGAGGATCGGCGTCGCTGCCGACGAGTATAGCGCGGCGCAGTTTTTCAATTCATGTAGTTCTTTTCTGACGGGCGGGCGAGCACCTCTATTATTTTTATACGAATTATCTTTAATCCACCTGCAAAGCCTCAACTGCCGTAGCGTGGCGGCCTGCTTCTCGGAGCATTTTTTTTGGAGATCGGAGATTCAAATTCCGGACCTACCTACTGTCAACTTTTAGAAGATATCCATATACTGCTGTGCTGTGAAGTGATTTATACATCGTGTGCCTTGCACCTTCTTCGTTTTGCTGTGCCCGCGGAGAAGCGGATTAAAGAACTCTGAAAAGAAGCAACGTGTTCTCATTTCTTTTTTTTTACAGCTGAAGGAAGAATTGCTACCTACGGGCTAAACCAGTGACAAACCTGTGAGACTTACCCACCCTGTTAAATCTTGTGCTTAATTTTTTTGTATCGAGTTCTGGTTTTTTTTTTAGTTTCAGCTTTAACCTATAAAAAGCTGTGGCGTCCAATATTTTTTGAAATTTAGTTTTTTGATGTGTATTTGCTTTGGCATTAATTTATCCTTCCTGCACTCGATTTCTGTTCGTGGTTATTCCACGATTAGGTATAATCAGGTCTAACCTGGCGTTACATACTAACGTTGCAGTTATAAACTGGCAGTTATAACTGCAACGTTAGTATGTAACGCCAGGTTAGACCTGATTATACCTAATCGTGGAATAACCACGAACAGAAATCGAGTGCAGGAAGGATAAATTAATGCCAAAGCAAATACACATCAAAAAACTAAATTTCAAAAAATATTGGACGCCACAGCTTTTTATAGGTTAAAGCTGAAACTAAAAAAAAAACCAGAACTCGATACAAAAAAATTAAGCACAAGATTTAACAGGGTGGGTAAGTCTCACAGGTTTGTCACTGGTTTAGCCCGTAGGTAGCAATTCTTCCTTCAGCTGTAAAAAAAAAGAAATGAGAACACGTTGCTTCTTTTCAGAGTTCTTTAATCCGCTTCTCCGCGGGCACAGCAAAACGAAGAAGGTGCAAGGCACACGATGTATAAATCACTTCACAGCACAGCAGTATATGGATATCTTCTAAAAGTTGACAGTAGGTAGGTCCGGAATTTGAATCTCCGATCTCCAAAAAAAATGCTCCGAGAAGCAGGCCGCCACGCTACGGCAGTTGAGGCTTTGCAGGTGGATTAAAGATAATTCGTATAAAAATAATAGAGGTGCTCGCCCGCCCGTCAGAAAAGAACTACATGAATTGAAAAACTGCGCCGCGCTATACTCGTCGGCAGCGACGCCGATCCTCAGCCCCTCTTACGCCTGCGCTTCCAAACTCCAAAACCACAAAAGAATGCCATTTTTGATAGGCGCAAAACTGTACGACCCCGAAAGAACAGTGATGTCACCTTTTGACGTTTCCGGCTGAACCAAAGAGAATAGAGACGTCATTGCCGTAACCGTAGCGTTCGACACCTTCTTAAACGTCAGAAAACGGTTTTTACGACTTTTACAGTCGACTTTTAAGTCAAGTTGTGACTTAATTACGACGTTACGAAAATGAAGCAGAAAACTTCGGAAAAATAGTACAGACGCCAGAAAACGTGTGCAAATGACACCGAAACATGTAATTACATGGATCTGCACACGGAAAAGCATGAATCGCGAAAGAAATGTCATGAAAAAAGCAGTTTTTGTTACAGCCCCCCTTCCAAAAAGAAATCGGAAGAGCCAACGAACGATTTCAAATGAATCGTCCCGATTCTAGCTCCACTCTCAAGGGTTAACAAAAACGCCACAACGTCTATAACAGTGTATAAGACAGGAAAAAAAATATACTCTTCTAAACCAAATGACCAAGCTACCTTCAATAAGGGTAAACAAGTCTACAAAAACATACAAATAAATAAACAAAATCTTCCCGTTAACTAAAGTGGAAACCCTGGTAGGTAAGTTCTGCAGAGGTCAACTGCCATTTGAAAACTCTCCACTTTCCCGTAGAGAACACAAAACTACTTCAACAACAAAACTACTGCTTACCATGGAAGCACAAAGCCCATGTAAAAGAAAAACCACAAAACCTGGTGTCCTAAACAACCGTAATAAACCACCCCTCCTACTGAAGGAACACCAACAACGTCCAATAATCAAACCAAATACTGGCTGTGGACAAAAGAAACCGATGACTATATTGTTAGACCACGACAGAACTAATACCTCCTCCGGTATTTGAAAAATGTCCAATACTACCTTTCATACCATCACCTTGCATACTTCCCTCTCATGACATAAATTCAATCTACAGTGTTGCTAGACAGGTTTACTAGCAAGACTGATCTCAAACGAAATGGTTTCAGTGATAGTAACCACTCGGTACTACACCTTTGTAAGGAATACATTTTTAAAGTCGATCTAGTCGAACTCATAAAGACAACTTTCCGAAGAATGTTAACGAGAGACATAAAAATTACACAAATTACTTAGACCCTTTAGGATTTAATTTGAAATCCTTAATATGCCAAGAGCCAATATTCTTTCCCTGAGCATTAACCAACTCGTATACCAGAGCCGACAGTTTCTTGACTATCCGACATTTTTCATAACGTGGGGCAAACTTTGAAATAAAATAATTCCCCGCATTGCTCAAGAAGTACGTTTTCTTGTAAACCGTATCGCCCACCTCAAACTCCGCAGGACGGTGTTTACGGTCATAATACGTTTTATTGTGAGCATGCGCATTATCAAGTTTCTTCCTCACGGTATGAAAAACACCGGAAAGTTCGCTCATATCTTGAGCGTAGGACAAACGACTGCCAAAAAGGACCTCAGCTTGGGACTCAGGAGATTGAGTATAAAACGAACCGTCTAAGATAGGTTCTCGACCATGAACCAAGAAGAAAGGACTGAAACCCGTAGCCTCCGAAACGGCCGAATTGATCGCCATCTGAATGGCAGAAAGGTGGAGGTCCCAAGAGCGATGGTCGTTTTTTACAGACAACGCCAACGCCGTGACAACTCCTCGATTCTGCCTCTCAGCTGGATTGACCTGAGGGCAATACTTCGGATTAAGGTAAACCTTAGGTATCCGATACTTGGACATTAGTTCGGTAAACTCCTTTCCAATAAATTGTTTTCCGTTGTCGGAAATAACATACTGAGGGACACCAAAACGCAGGAAAACCTCATGCTCCATGATACGACTCACGATTTTGCTAGTAGCCCTCTTTAAAGGGAAAAGCAAACAGTATTTACTGAAACAACAAGTAACTACTAGTATGTGAATATTCCGATCTCTCGTCATCGGATAGGGACCCAACAAATCGACGGAGACCATCTGGAAAGGGAAAGAACAAGACTTTGGATTGCCTAACTGACCCAAAGGAGAAATATTTGGGTGTTTATACTGTTGGCAAGTTTCACATTGGGAAATGAATTTGACCACATCTCCGTGCAAATTCGGCCAAAAATAGCGCATTGCTAGGCGACGATGCGTTTTAAAAACCCCAAAATGCATAGACAGATCGGACGCATGGTTATCGTGTATAAGCTTCTCTCGGAGAGGTAAGGGTACCACTAACTTCCAGTCATAAGCGCTGGTGAGCTGGTACTTTCCCTTCGTGTAGCGATACAACTCCGCGTCCTTAATCTGGTAATTAGGGTAAGCGGCAGGGTTATTAGATACCGCTTGGAACAAATCGTTGTACCAAGGATCGGCGACCACAGAAACAGATGAAACGGGCAGCAAACGCGATAACGCATCAGGAACCACATTTTCGACGCCTTTCTTATGGACGATCTCAAAGTCAAAGGCGGACAGCCGAATACCCCATCTGGCCAAACGGCCAGTTGGGTTCTTCAGACTCAAAAACCACAGAAGACTGGCATGATCCGTGAAGATTTTGACTTTGGGGCCGCCCTCTAAGTAGCCGCGAAAATGCTCGATTGCATGAATCACGCTTAGGGCCTCCCGTTCGGTAGCAGAGTATCGCGTTTCAGCGGGTAAGAGAGTCCTACTCGTGAAAGCGATGGGATGTTCTACGCCATCCACTGTCTGGGTAAGTACGCCGCCTAAACCGTACAACGATGCGTCGCAGTGTAACGCAAATGGCTTTGTATAGTCCGGACAAGCTAGTATCGGACTAGAAATTAGAGCTGACTTCAATTTTTGAAAGGCCTCTTCCGCTTCTGGTGACCACGAAAATGCGGGAGCACCTTTGCGGGTACTGGTCAAACGTGACAGAGGAGCAGCAATACAGGAGAAATTTCGGATAAACCGACGATACCAACCGGCCATCCCAAGGAAAGTTTTAACCAACTTAGGCGAACTAGGAGTCGGAAAGTCTAATATACATTGTACCTTTTCGGGATCGGTATGTAGACCATGAGAGTCTACTACATACCCTAGGTACTTAAGTTCTCGACGAAAAAATTGACACTTTTTGAAATTAATCGTTAGGTTCGCATAAACGAGACGATCTAACACTCGGTTTAACAATGAAATATGCTCTTCGAAAGTTGAAGAGACAATAACGATATCATCTAGGTAACAAAATACTTTGTTATCGAACGACGGGTCGAACAACTGATCAGCGAGCCGTTGCATGCAGGCAGGCGAATTGCGCATGCCGAACGGACAGACTTGCATAGCAAAGAAACCACGTCCAGGAACCGTAAAACTGCACTTTTCCTGAGAGGCCGGATCTAAGGGGATTTGCCAAAAGGCGGCCGACAAGTCGATGGAAGACAAGTAGTTAGCGTCTCGTAAACTGTCCAGGATGGTAGTAATTCTCGGAAGAGGGTACGCATCCGGCTTCGTTATCGAGTTGAGCTTCCTACTATCCAGACAAAATCTTAAAGTCCCATCGGACTTCGGAACAAAAATTGTTGGGTTATTCCAACCCCCTTTGCTAGGTTTAATAACTCCTAACTCTAGCATACGATCAACTTCCTCATTTAACAATGCTAAACGAGCGGGAGACATGGGATAATACCGCTGTTTCACCGGTGGATGATTACCCGTGTCGATAACCTGTGATATTAAATTAGTTCGACCAAGACCCTTAACGTCTGTCGAAACTTTTTGAAAACCATCGATCATTTTGTTTGCTAAGGACTGCTGATTCTCAGTCAGAGAAGCGAAAGGATGCAAAACCCTCACTTCGCTGACTGAATGCCAACTAACATCACTATCCTCAAACCTAACGAACTTCACAATTTCCGGAGCCAAATCAAATTGTCGGACAAAGTCCATGCCTAATATAAGAGAAGTGCCAATATCCGGAGCCACAACCGCTCGGATCACTTGACAACGATTATTAAATTTGAAAGGCAAAGACATATAACCGATCGTCCTAACCGTACTAGAATTTGCGGTGCTTAAAGTCCAAGACGAAGTCTTGTGCAGGGTATACCCGATCTCAATTAAATGTCGATGTGAGTCGGCACCCAAAATTGTGACGCTCGAACCAGTGTCAAGCAAGCCACAAACCGCAATATCACCCAACGCAACATCTAAAAATGGACGACGGTTGTCTTTTTCCTTTTCGAACAAGGCAGAGACAGAGTGAACAAACGCATTCACTCTGTCTCGGTTCTCGAGTTTTTTGAATCGGCCGAAGTAGAATTGGGAGAATTATTTCCTTTGGAACAATCCGGACAAGTTGTCACGGTAAAATTAAATTTACCGCAACGGTAACAGTACTTGGAGTGCCCGTGATGTGAACCCCTCTGGTAACCACTATACGCTCCTCGAGGACCACCCGCATTATGCGGTTTGCCTCGGGAGTAACCACCTCGGTGAAAACCACCCCGATTGCTCGAACCTCTATGGGATTCTTGAGTACGAGTGGATAAAGAATCAACAGCGGACACTGTGCACTGATGAAGATGTTCCTCAAGAGGAACGTCCGTACCATTATTACCGGAACCAGTACAATCGACAGAGTGAACTGCTCTAGACGCAGAAGGCTTGGCTTTTGAAAGTGCCTGCAGGTTAGCATTATACTCATTTATAGCCACATGCGTGAGTTCCTGCTGTTTCCCCACATGAAGCAGTTCTTGTATGGAATGAACAGGGATGTACGCGAAACATTGTTGCAGGTAAGGTTTTAAATTGGGTACTAGGATTGTCAGCTGCTCCGCCTCCGGCAAGGGCCTGGATAATTTATTAAAATAGCCCAATACTTCAGTAATAAAAAGATGAAGAGGTTCATCCGGTCTCTGAATTCGAGCGCGAGCCCGTTTCAACATATCGCGGTCGAAGGTTTGACTGCCAAAATTTTGGCGAAGTTCTTTGGCCAACTGTGGCCAATTGTCAATCCTGGAAGCAACCGTCCTATACCAAGCGAGCGCGTGATGTTGAAACAACTCGCACGCCGATTTCAGCAACCGTGCATCAGAAATATTTCGTGCCAAACGATTTTCCTCAAGGCGTTCCAGGAATTCTACGACGCATGACTTTCCATCAAACACAAACCCTAAACTCAAAGGCCTTAACACCTGTTCATTAGTAAAATCATACGGCCTGCTGACAGCGACCGGATTCCTAACAAAAACCTCGGGTTCGGAAACCGAATTACCCGCATTAGGTACACTCGAAACATTTGGAACGGCTAACGGAACAAAAAGATTATTTGATGAAACCGATGTCACCCCTAAAGGATGTACCGGCACAGGCACCTCTACCTGTACAGAAGTAGACGGCAGTAAATTTGGACTAGGAGCTCTCACAATATCTGAACACTCCTCCAGCACCTTCACGATCTCTAAAATCTCCGCCTGAAGACGTTCAAACGAAGCTGTCGGTACAACCCCAGACATTATACGTGATACTCTATAAAAAAGATGCGTTGTTTTTGTACAAACGCGTTTAAACAAAGGTCGAGTATTGTTCTCTACCAAATCCTCAACAAATTCTTGGAGACACAAGAGTCGAATGGAACATTCGTTAAACTCTTGCTCGGGATCCAGATCCGTCGACGTGATTGAATCTGCCGGAAACTGTTTAAGCAGCGAACTAAACTGTCGGCGCATCGACTCCACAAGCGTCGGGGTAACCTCCCGAATTTTGAATTCGTAATCCAATTCTTTTTTAACTAAGTGTGAGGCAGAATAATACACAAGCACGGGGGAAGCCATCTCAACTACTTGCGTATTAAAAATATAAACAAGCAGAAAATTTAAAAGTTTTAAAAAAAATTTTTTTTTTTTTAAAAAAAAACTAAAAAATTATTCACAAAAAAATAATTCACCAAAAAAAAATTTTTATTTATGGTAAAAAAATCAAATATAAAAAATTGTTCTGCTCAATAAAAAAACAAAAAAAAAACGAAAAACGAAATATTTTTTTTTTAAATAAAAAATAAATTTAGAAAATAAATAACTAGAACGATCTGACCTCAACGATTGCTGACGAGCACCTCTATTCACCTGACACCTTTAACCAATGGAGCGGAGTATTCAATCCTCGGACCTGAAATTTACAAAAAAAAACAATTTAATAAACAGTCTATAACAATCTTCGAACACGGCAAGCCTCTATCTTGCTGACGAGGCTATTTCCCGACAACCGTGTCGGATTACAAATTAAAAACAAAAAATTACAAAGAAAACCGCTATACTGTACCTCGAGCTACTGTACAATGATACTAGATATTATATACAATATCTTTAAAAAACTATGTGAAAAAGAAACGGCAAGTCTGTATACAATAGAACTTTTTCGCGGTAACCGCTTAAAATGTTAAATTCAAGTTACAAGAAATGTTACAGGTTAAACATTAAAGAAAACATTTAAGTAAACGCAGACGTGTCTCAAAAACTAAAGAAAGAATTACTACTTAGGCTAAAACCAGTTCTAAGGCTCCACGCTGGGCGACAGTTTATAACTGCAACGTTAGTATGTAACGCCAGGTTAGACCTGATTATACCTAATCGTGGAATAACCACGAACAGAAATCGAGTGCAGGAAGGATAAATTAATGCCAAAGCAAATACACATCAAAAAACTAAATTTCAAAAAATATTGGACGCCACAGCTTTTTATAGGTTAAAGCTGAAACTAAAAAAAAAACCAGAACTCGATACAAAAAAATTAAGCACAAGATTTAACAGGGTGGGTAAGTCTCACAGGTTTGTCACTGGTTTAGCCCGTAGGTAGCAATTCTTCCTTCAGCTGTAAAAAAAAAGAAATGAGAACACGTTGCTTCTTTTCAGAGTTCTTTAATCCGCTTCTCCGCGGGCACAGCAAAACGAAGAAGGTGCAAGGCACACGATGTATAAATCACTTCACAGCACAGCAGTATATGGATATCTTCTAAAAGTTGACAGTAGGTAGGTCCGGAATTTGAATCTCCGATCTCCAAAAAAAATGCTCCGAGAAGCAGGCCGCCACGCTACGGCAGTTGAGGCTTTGCAGGTGGATTAAAGATAATTCGTATAAAAATAATAGAGGTGCTCGCCCGCCCGTCAGAAAAGAACTACATGAATTGAAAAACTGCGCCGCGCTATACTCGTCGGCAGCGACGCCGATCCTCAGCCCCTCTTACGCCTGCGCTTCCAAACTCCAAAACCACAAAAGAATCCATTTTTGATAGGCGCAAAACTGTACGACCCCGAAAGAACAGTGATGTCACCTTTTGACGTTTCCGGCTGAACCAAAGAGAATAGAGACGTCATTGCCGTAACCGTAGCGTTCGACACCTTCTTAAACGTCAGAAAACGGTTTTTACGACTTTTACAGTCGACTTTTAAGTCAAGTTGTGACTTAATTACGACGTTACGAAAATGAAGCAGAAAACTTCGGAAAAATAGTACAGACGCCAGAAAACGTGTGCAAATGACACCGAAACATGTAATTACATGGATCTGCACACGGAAAAGCATGAATCGCGAAAGAAATGTCATGAAAAAAGCAGTTTTTGTTACAAAAGTCAAAAAGTCAAAAAAGTAAAAAAAGTCGAAAAAGCCGAAATAGTCAAAAAATTCAAACAAGGCAAAAAAGTACAAAACGGCAAATAAAACCAAAAAAATAATAAAAAAAGACAAAAAAGTAAAAAAAGTCTAAACACTCAAAAAAAGTCAAAAAGTAAAATAAGTCAAAAAAGTAAAAAAAAAGTTCAGAAACTCAAAAAAGTCGAAAAAGTAAAATAAGTCGAAAAAGTCGAAAAAGTTGAAAAACCCGAAAAAGTCGAAGAGGTCGAAAAAATCGGAAAAGTCGAAAAAGTCGAAAAAGTCGAAAAGGTCGAAAAAGTCGGAAAAGTCGCAAAAGTCGAAAAAGTAAAAAAAGTCGAAAAAGTCGAAAACGTCAGAAAATTGAAAAAGTCAAAAAGGTCGAAAATGTCCGAAAAGCCAAAAAAGTCGAAAAAGTCGAAAAAGTCGCAAGAGTCAAAAAAGTCTAAAAAATAGAAAAAGTCAAAAAAGTCGTAAAAGTCGATAGTCAGAAGTCAAAAAAGTCGAAAATGTCGGAAAAGTCGCAAAAGGTAAAAAAGTCGAAAAAGTCGAAAAGGTCAAAAATGACGGAAAAGTAAAAAAGGCCAAAAAAGTCGAAAATGCCAAAAAAGTCTAAAAAGTAAAAAAAGTAAAAAAGTCGAAAAAGTAGAAAAAATCGGATAAGTCGAAAAGTCGAAGTCGAAGTTAAAGTCGATTTCGATATCGATTTTCGAGTTTGAAAGGGTGTCGCTAGGTTGGGGAGGGGGGGGTTGTTGTTGTAGGATTAATGATATTAATATTCAGATGAATTACGTTCCTGGCTACTTGACAGGAAAGTCAAGGTGACACAACCGTTTTTTTAAAGACATAACCACGAATTTGGACTTAGTTTGGGAATTTCAATACTGTAAAGACCTCATGGAAATTCCGATCGATTTGAGTGAGCGTGAAAACAATTCCGTGTCGTTTTACAGTGTCCATTACAATGTCGAGAAGAAGAGATAACATAGGTCGACGAAGTCAGTCAAATGTGCGGCAAGCTACTTCAAGTGCAAACCGCACTGATGTGAGATGATTCCATCATCTCGGCCGAAATACAAGATGAAGCTGTTAATACAAAATTGCTTGCAGTTGTGCCTAAGAATGTGATCTATGGACTTCGCGAAGTTTATAACAACATCTCGCCCTGTATGCTCGATAGTAACTGTTCCAGGCGTTACCCGAGAGACCTAATTGCTAACACCATCACAGGCAATGACAGATACCCACTGTATCGTCGCCGATTAGTTGCGGACAATGGGCGATCTGCAGTTGTGAAGGTCAAAGGGCAAGATGTAAATGTGGTCAATCGTTAGATTGTGCCTTATTGTCCAAGGCTTTTAAAGCGCAAATCAATGTGGAATACTGCAACTTCATCAACTCGATAAATTACATATGCAAATACGTAAATTAAAGCGATATTGGCTGTTTTCGCTATAAGGAATTCAAACAAGGTGTATCTCAGTATCAGACGTGTCGCTATGTCAGCAGCAACGAAGCGATTTGGCGCATCTTTTCCTTTGCGACAGACGAAAGACAATCTACAGTTGTACACTTGGTAATTCTGGAAAGCGGAATTTAGATTCCCCGTGGCCATATTATAGATTTCAATTAATTGGATTTGGAAGGTTGATTAGGATTAATAAACGCTTATGAAAAGTTACAATCAAATCAATTTTAGGTGGTACTAAGTTCACCGGGTCATCCTAGTTATGAATAAATATGAAAAGTCGAAAAAGTGAAAAAACTCGGCATTTCTAACTTGTACTTATCCAACGGAAAAATACGGAGCCCTATTTAGAAACTGTAAATACTATCGTGTTTTTTATTAGATTCTCTATCAAAAGTAATATTTGGTTTTGCTTATTTACATACAAAAATATTTCATAAAAACCAATAAAAATTTTGATGATTTCTCAAAAAAAAATGATGATGTTTGACAATGGAATTTTACCAGAAATATTCGCGAAATGACGCGCGAATTTATTTTAGAGGCTGTCTATGTATCTATGGTAATAATGAAATATTCAGTATGGATTTTAGGATGCGTTCGAATTAGCAAATAATATTACTGTGCGCTCCGGGAGCAAGCCGCAAATATTGGTCGTTACGTATTCAACGGTGTTCTGATGTGCAACCAAATTTTGTCGTTACGTAGCCGAAGGGATTCGAATTTATCGCGAACCGTAACGTTCATTACTATTATTTCACAGGGGATCAGGTGGCCAATGAGTTGTTTCAAGAGTAGCCGACGACAGGTCAACAACCAAACACCGCTGTTTTGGAAACGCATAAGACCATATACACTCCCCTCCCTACGATTATTCGCACGCTGTGCACAATCGATTGGCTGATGCGCAGTGACCGTAGGACATTCCTAAAAGGAACTGATCCACTTACCGTGACAGAAGAAACAGAGTCCTTTCCAGGTTCGACCCTTTTCGTGAAGACTATTGAATGGGTGTTGAACCGTGAGTTGAGCCGATCGAAGTTAACGAGCGGTCTTAGTGGCCTAACTGCACAAATACCATTAGCTGCCCATTCGTTGGTGGGAGTGTCTATTGAGTCGCTGGTGGTTTATAATTTAATCTAAGCGGAAACTGTATAAGAGTATTTCCTGTCGCGCCTTCCATCATTTCCCCCCTTTTTTAACAGCTCGGAAGCCATTGAAGCCATTTATAACGATTGTGGATTTATCGGTTTTTCTGCTTAATGACTATTGAAATTGTCACCGTGTGGCCGCCGCCGCCCCGCACCGGTAATTCGTATGCAATGCCACTCCGTTTAATCGGACGCATTATATATACTTAATTCACATTGACTGGTATAAATTGTTGAATTGGCCGCGCCGTTACGCCGAAGTGAAATTTATCAATTATATGCATCGAAACGGTCTGGTGAAGCTTGACCAATGGACGAAGTTGTCAGATGCGTCACCCCAATTTTTTCCCGGCAAGTATCCAAGGACTGATCATCTGAATATTCCCCCCCCCCCCCCCGAATCTCTCTAACTGCAATATTTCGAGATTTGGGTATGACTAGCGCGCCAGTCACCAGGGGGAGTCACAATCACCAGGGGGGTGAAACGATTTGAACCAAAATCTTTTGAACTCTTGCCATGACGCATGAAGTGCAATGATGCATGTAGGTTAAGAGCTAGATAGTTGCCCCACTTTTCAAAAAATCTGTATTATCAATAAATATGTCCTTACTAAGAATAATGCAACACGTATATCAAAACATAGGTCTTTGATATTTTAGAGTAGCCTATTTTTGTAAACATTATTAATATTGGCTTTGAGCAAAGCCTGTTTTATTTGACCTCTCAAAAAAAGGAATAATCGCCTACTTTTTAAACTTATGATATTTTCTTCAATTTCACTGTCAGGACTATGAATTTGTATTCTTCTCTTCCTTAAATCTCTTCCTTTTTTGGTCTTTTACTTTTTTCGCAATTGCCAACTTTTCTTCACAATGCTTTTCTTGCTACCAGCTGCTTTGTTTTTAACTGCCATAACATCTTTATTTTCACTGTCCTAATTTTAAGTTCGTTATTTTGTTTATTTCTTTATTTTATCTTCTTTATTCTTCTTCTGGACAATTTTATCTTTTACTTTAAGTAAATAGGGACAATATCATTTTTGTTATGCATACTTGACTTTTTCATTTGCAAAATAAATAAAAACATTTAACAATAAAACGTACCTAAGCAGTGTAATTTAAGCTCTAATGCACGCAAAGAAACAAAAAGTTAACTAAAACCACAATAAATAATAACAATATTCAATATATAAATAATATACTTACCAATATAATTTCAACGCCTGTCAACGTTTCGCCGTGGAAGATTTCTGCTCACACGGACAAAGGGAGTGCGCCTACTCCGATGGCTTAAATAGCACTGAGGCCTGCGGGAGTGGTACTTCGAATTATAATGAATATATCAGTAAACTAACTATGAATGGATTATCAATAATGTTAGGGATGTTGGCGGCGTTAGCGCTTTACTCCAGTAAGTCGCTAACGCCACCAACATCCCTAACAAAGTGTATTCAAAGCCGGCGCATGTATCCGACTGATGCAACTATGCGGCTTTTACCCTATGACACATTTCAGCTCAATCGGATGAAGCTTTTAGGCGCTATAGTGGAGGAATTCACACACAAATACGCAGGCATACACACAGACATACTTCAGTCTGTAAATGGTCCTATTCGTCTCGGAGGGCAGGGTGGGGTAAGGGGGGGGGGGGGGGCAAAATATATACATCCGTCTGAAGACGGATCTCGTTAAAAAAAAAAAGCGCGTTCCCATTACTTTACCTCCTTGTCGGTTAGTTGGCCGGTAAAGTATTATATATTTTAATACATTCTCCTTGCATTGCTACTAATAATAATCCACTCTTAGTTAGTTTACTGATTTTTTTTCTTCAATGAGTATTTTATATGTACACTAGCTGACCCGTGCCCACTTCGTTGGGCGGTAAAACTTTTTACTTGTGATGAAATTATGACGGTTCTGTAGATCCAGAGATTACTTCCTACAACGTCACAAACTTTACCTCTTTATAATATTAGTATAGATAGACGACACGGTCGCGGTTCCATACCTATGTCGTATTATCTCTTTAACTATTTATGCAGTAAAAGGGTCTTTTGTTTTAAACACTTGAGACGATAAAGTAACTTATTTTGATAATAATTCATAATTGTTGATAATATGACCAATAAACATGACCTATTTAAATTATTTTTTTTATTCGAAAAACTACTTTTTTTACTTAAATATAATAGTTAGACATATGCTGTCGCTGACTTTTTTGTAGGCATTATCAAGCTTTATAACTTTTCTCTAGAACTTAATCATATATCTCTCATCGTTAAGGCGGCGTTCGATAGAAACGTTTTCGTTCAACCGTTTTTTCCGACTTACTTTGGAAATCCGACTACCACGAAAAAGTCTTTACATTTTTCGGATTATTATGTAGCCTATGACACTCACAAATAATTTGGCTTTCTATTGGTAAAATAATTTTCTAAATCGGTTCAGTAGATCCAGAGATTACTTCCTACAACGTCACAAACGTTACCTCTTTATAATATTAGTATAGATAAACGAAAATTTTAATGGATGTGGGTAAAAATACGATAGCCAGCTAAATTTCCCCTTAAATACACATTCCTTATTGTAATGCGATCATCACTTGAATATTCCATCATTGCTTACAGGTTGGAATGTTATGCATTGCTTAGTCGCTACAGAAGTTGTCATAATAAATCAATTAGAAACGCTTTCATTGTGTGCAAAGTCGCGTGAAGAGGCTCCTCCCACCCGTTGGCGAAACATGCCGTGCAATCGCAAACGCAGAGAGAGTGTGTAGGACTGTTCACTCCTACTGATATCATCTTCATTCAGCGCCTCTTCACTATTGCATTGATATTGGGGCAACTGGAGCTGTCAACTACAACAAGCGAACCCGTCACCTCAGGAAGTTTAACGATATTTGATCGTTCTGTCTTCCGTGTGGTGAGCTCAGAAGTCTTGGGACGAAAACAGTCCACTGTCTAGTTACGCCACTCGCCCGTAAGAAGTCAACGCATTACCGCGAGAAACAGGGTTTTCACACAGCGGGCCGACACTCGCGCCCTTACTTCCAGCTACAGACAGATTTCTCCGGCCTTCCGACTGGTTACAGATTCGAGGTCGGTCGGTGTCTTCCATTCTTTGTCCGGCTGTTCGCCCGGTATCGGGTAGCCGAACGGTCGTTTCAAGAGCGGCTGCCACAAGGTAAATTGCCACCCCCGCTCCATAGGAAACAAATCCGTTTCGAGCTCGGAAACTCGTATAGGTACACCTTCGTTTTGGCGTTCTAAAAGTTGTCTCAAAAGTCTCATAAAATCTGTTTCGTAAGTTATTCAAGGCCATAGGTCACAAAAATGGGTTCTTCACGATTATCTAAGTCTCAGAAAATTGCAGAGCATTAAATTTGCCACAAATTTTGTTGCAAAGATTTTGCTCATGCGCTTAAGCATTTTTGAAATAGAGGGCTTAGAGCGTGCAGCGCTCAGCTAGCCAGTAAATCTCGGTGAAAAACACCATATATGGCTGAGCGCTGCGTGCTTTCCGCCCTCTATCTCAAAAATAGTTAGGCGCATAAAAACATGTTTGGAACAAAATTTCTCCCAAATCTTATGCTCCCAAACCTAGGAAATCGTAAAAAAACGTTTCTGTTACCTTTGTTTGATCTTGAGTAACTTACGACACAGACACGAGATTTTATGAGACTTTTGAGACAACATTTACAACGCTGAAACGTAGGTGTATACGAGTTTCCAGCTTATTATCTCTCATTCCGAGAATGACCCCTTTTTTTTGTTAAGTGACTGCACTATGGTGTACGCAATTCACAGCAAGGTTGCAGGAGTAATGACTGGATACTCTTCATCGCCAACCGTACTAGTCAGACCGTACTTAGACTTCTACTTTTAGAAATTTGAATATTATTTTACTAGAGTAGAAATTTAACATCGAAGAGGAGGTAAAAAATGCCTACTAAGCATTCAGTGATTCCTGAGCAGCAACAATTTAACAGCAGATGCATTAAAGCAACTCCCATTAAAATGTCAAAACAGCATTAATAAGCAATATGGTTAAAATTTTGGTTCATTAATTATACAAATAATATACATTCAAATATCTAGGTCTCAAGTTTTATTTATTATATAAAAGGGCAACTTCATAAATAGGGACGTAATATATCTGAGGAGTTACCTAATTAAAGTGCTTTTGCAGTAGGAACATGAAACTAAAAAAATGTTACTAGTTCAATTAGGGGAAAGTGCGGTTATTGGGAAATCCCTAAAACATTAAAAGGGAGTCACAAACATAATCTTACTTATAATGAAACTTTGATATTGTTAATCTAACTATATAATAATGGTATTGAAATCCTTGGAAATAAACTATATATAATAATAAAATGAAAGAAAATCTAAATACTATCTTTTTAATCTACCAGATAAAGTGTGGGATAATTGAGAAGAGTCCGCGGAGGAATAAGCGTTGTTGTTGTGGAATGAGATTGTTGTGGAATGTGTTGTGGAATGAGACATTGAGTCAAGTAGTGAATAGATGAGCAGCATTAATGGTTACGTTGATATCCATTTCATTTTCAGAAACAGATTTTCCGATATTCTCAATCAGAATTATTATATATTCTATATGTGAGAACCTGTTATTGGCTATCATTTATTATTTAAGTTGTTATTTAATATTTTATATGGCTGTTGGTTTTCCTTAAAATAAATAAATAAATAAATAAATATAATTTCGTAAATTTTCATGTACTAATAATCAAACAGAATTATTGTATAATTTCACAAATTATAATATGGACACTAATAAAACTACCTAATTTAAAAAATAGAAGTAGTAACAAATTAGTAATAATAATAATAGTCAATGGCGATAGTCAGAATAAAAATTCACAATGATGTAATTCAATTATAGAAGGAATAAAGAATAGAGAAAGTCATGAGAACTGTGAAAATTTGTTATTGTGCATAATATTGTGTTTTTTACAAGCTTTTATTTACCTTGCAATGATTGTCAGTATGTTTGTTTAGGTCAAATCTTGCAAGCATAATTAGATCCACTTACTCTTATCCTATGAAGTTGAAATTTATATGCTGGTGCAGTTCCGATGACAATGCATGTCTATGGTAAGCATGACCTGATTCTGCACCCAGGATTGGCTCCCGACGAAAGGACTCATCAACGATAAACAGCACAGACACGAAATATTGTTTACGCATTCAATTATGACAGCCCTTTAAAAGTTTCATCATGACATGGCCGTTGAGCCCAGGGTTGGTTCCTGACATGAAACATGAAACTCCTCGACGGTCACGAAATTTTATATACGCATTCAATTATGGTAGCCCGTTCTAAGTTTCACTATGCCATGGCTGCTGCGCCCAGGGTTGGCTACCGACGACGGGACTTCTCAACGGTCAACAGCACAGACACGAAATTTTGTATACGCATACAATATGATAGCCCGTTCTAAATTACACTATGATAAGGTTGCTCCACCCAGGGTTGGCTCGGGACAGAGCATTTTAATAAAAGATTTTTATTTTAAATGTGTTTTTATTATTAACTTTTATAATTAAAATACATGGTACCTTTTTCTTAGAGTGCACCTCCACAAGGCCCCTGATGCATAATAAGAGTTCATTATAAAATAGATTAAATTGACAAAAAAGCTATTTCGAACCACCAGCACTTTAAAATGTCGCAAGTCCTTTTTCTTTCGCGTATTATGCGAAAGAATATTCGAGATAGTTGCGTAGGTGAAGTAGTAGATTAGAATAGAATAGAATAACTTTATTGTGCTTTAAAAATATAACAATGAATTTTACACTTGTTTTATAATGAAAACAATGTATGCACAAATGTCGGACTTATCGCTATAGCGATATCTTACAGTCAACCATTTGATAAATAATTCCTAATTTTCACCGTACAATAAACATAAAAGTAGTAAAGTTAAATTTAAAATAAACTTATACAAATATATGTCAATAACTTATGCTAAGGTTGCCCAGGGAAGAATAAAGGAGAGGACAAGGTGAGGTATATGGTTAGTGGCTGTGTAAAAATAACTGTTCTTCAACAACTTTTTGAAAGTATGCAATGAAAGTGCATGCCTGATAGAGTGAGGGAGCTGATTCCATAAACGAGCAGAATGGACCTTAAAAGAGTGCGTGTAAACAGAAGAATGATGTATCGGAATGGCGAGTGTGTTATCCTGGCTTGATCGAAGTGGAAGACCATGGCTTCCCAAAGGGTGGAAATTCTCCTTGAGATAGGAGGGTGAAGTGGGGTTATTGAGTATGTTGTAGAGTAGCGACAACGTATGCAAATTTCTTCGAAAGCAGCTAACGTGGTAGTCGCGATATTTTTTCTTGTATGCGTGATGTTTTGGTATATACACCTTGAGTTTTATATTCGCGTCATCGTTTAAGTGGGTAAAGAAGTATGAGCAACTAACCAAGTTTAGAATTAAAAAAAAGAAAAATCAAAAAAATATATTTTTTGTCAATTTTGTAAGTTATGTTTTAAAAAAAAGAGAAGCGTTGAGGGCGCTGTCCCATCTAACAATAAGCAATAAAAATCCGTTTAATTTCGTAACGCGTTCTACTTTTTTATACTAGTTTTCAAAACAGTGAAAAAAATAGTTTATTCCAACATTGTTTATCAAAAGTTTCTTATTGGCTCGTACTGATTCTCCCACTTCAAGGATGCCGCTAATAAAAAACACCCTATATACGCGGTATGCATGTTTATGATACCAGATTCGATAAACTACTGCTTGCAAGATGTTTTATTTTATTTTAATTTTTCGGAAAACTTACCGCGTTTTATACTTAATGCTAACACATATTATACGAATCTAAGGCCACTTAAAAGTTATCACAATTAAACAAAATCTTTTGTTACAGCGCAAGGAGCTATGAAAAAAATTCAGGTTTAAGTAAGGAGAAAGGGATAGGGAAGTCACTTTATGAGTTAAGTAGATGTATTTAAGATATATGATGATATAACATACATACATACACGTGCACAAATAATAAAATAATATAAATAATACGATAAGGTAATAATCAAATTTAAAAGTATAGTTAGTATAAATATATATAATAGACATCACAATGTATTTATAATGTTCATATTCATATGAACTTTTATAGAAAATATTATACTGGCTAGAAAGCATTGTTATAGTGTAGTAACCATTACCACAGCCTACGTACCTAACGGACGATTTAAAATAAATATTAAGGAATATATAAATATATAAGTATATGTTTTTATATAATAATATATAAAAACAAATTTCTAAATGCGTGTTTTTCCAAGCAAAATATCCTTATAAAATTTGCCGCCATTCACCAGAATATAACGCCATAACTTAATAAGGAATGGACATAGGCAGAGTAAACAGCTATTAGTTCCCAAGCAAGTACCACTTTAAATAATATAAGGGCTTCGTTAATGCTCATATAATTAACTCCCCCCCCCCCTCTAGTGTTTATTTAATTTTATTATTACTTGAAACGGCTAGTTGGATACCATTTCGCATGCGCGTCGCATGCGACATTATAATTTACAGCGCTCTTTGTCGACAATTGCAACTATCAACGAGAATTTTATTATAATGATAAATAATTGCCGTTGTACGGCTGTCGCGATGCCGTCATGCCGTGTCAATGTCGAACGAATTAATCGCGACCACTATTTCCGCTGTCTTGTGTGCAGTTTTCAGTTTCTAGGTCATTCGCTTTCTTGCTAACTTACATAGAGAGGTGGAAACTGCCGTTACAAGGCAACATGAACAATATATTTTTTTAATCGGTTGATTCTCCCCAAGACTGTCCTAGCAAGTAGACAAGCCCCTCCCCCTGTCTGCGCCAACCCCTTCTGCCAACCCTTCCCAACCGCGACACCCCCCCCCCCCTCAACCCCGACAGTGAATGTGTTAAATTAAAATCGCAAATGTATTTCTGAGATTGTTTTATAATTTGTAGTATTTTCGCATTTCATTTGTAGTATTTTTCGTAGGTTAAAATTGTATTTTTGAAATATGATGTAGTATTTTGTTAAATGCGGTGGACTTTAGACATTATTTGTATCGATTGTATATGAGATATCCCAAACAAAATGTCACAATGTGGTTTCTGCCCAACAAAGCATCGGTGTACCCAATTTCAAGTCTCTAAGTCTAATATTTCGAGATTGAAGCATAACTAATGCGCCCCCTGGAGGTCGATTTTAACCATAATCTTCTTAACTCTTCTAATGACCAAATAATGACTGCATGCTAAATTTCAGGCCAATCGGATGAAGTGTTTGAGCGATATCGTGGAGGAATACATACGGACACAAGAAATGCGTTCACAATACTTTCCCTCTGGCGGGAAAGTAAAACAAAAAACCCAACTGCTGTTACAAAAAAATACCTATTCTTTTTATTATTATTAGAAACGTGTTGCTTAACGATGAAACCTACTAAAAGTAGTTGATTTTAAAATCTTATTACAAAAAATAAAGGCTTCTTAATAAAAAACCACCAATTCCAAAGAGCACCTACTAAAAGTTATTTATATTAATAACCAAAATAGTCAGTAAAAAATATATAATGATAATAGACGCCTAATAATTGAAATAGTTAATAATCCGAATAGATACGTACTAATAATTCTGTGGAAATTAGGCAAAACTACATAAGCCAGAAATGCCATTTTCTCAGGGGAGCATTTTGAAATTTATGACTAAAATTGGCACATGGAATAAAAGATGTGTGCTCTCTTAAACTATATGTGTAATTTTAAAATAATATGTAATTATAAAAAGATAATTAACTTATGCTACTACGACCACCTATCAATAGTTAAGAAAAAGTACATAAATTACACATATGTAGTTTTGCTCACCTGAACAACATATAACTAGTGAGAAAGTAGGTGCTATAACTTTTTTTATATTGTGCTTCGAGTTATGTAGTTTTCCTAATGAAAGAGTAAAAAAAATGGTCATTATAACTCATTTTGGTCAAAAAACGACTTATGTAGTTTTGCCTAATTGCCACAGAATTATTCATCATAATATCGAAAGTAGTCAGTAAAATGTTAAATAATCGAATTAAAAGTACATCATAAATTTAAAATGTAAGTTAACAAACTCCAAAAATACTTACATTGAGCACTAAAATCGTAAATTATTTTAGCAACTGACTGCTATTTGACTTTTTTCAGTGGTGCCAACATGAGTGCACAACAAACTAATATATTTGCGGAATTTTAAAACTTGCGTGGCAACATTTAAGGGGGGTAGCTGAGCCCAATGTGGCCCACTCTCCCCTAAAATAGAAGATGAAATAAAATAACCAGATAATAAGGCTTTGCTTTTGTAAGTATTTTGGGGAATTCCTAAATTTTGTTATATTATAGAGCAGATGGCTAATAAGCATTTCTTGATCATCATTATCATTTAAATGGGTACAATGTTTGAAAAGTCATGTCCCTCATATTCGGTCAGATCATAGAAAGGGTGTCCTATCAGCATCTCTTTAATGTTTTTTTTAAAAAAAATTGTCCTCTAGCCGTTTAATAGTGGTAGGGAGTAGATTATAAAAATTATTACTAAGATGTAAGTAACTTTTCTGTATTTTTGCCAATATTATTCGGTGTACCTACGCATAAAAGGGAGTTACAGCGGGCACAGTATAATAATACACAGTAAGTTCACTCATGAGTTTCAAGGCAATGCGGGAAGAGGGTGCGACAGAAGTGGGGCAAGGGGAAAGTCATGTCGCAGCCTTAGGCCCATAGTTGCGGCGCTGTGGGTTGTGGACGCTGTCGGCGCAGTTTGTGTCCGCTTGCAGATGTGCAGATTTACGAGTCGTGGCCATACAATATTCTCAGAACAAATCGGTGGCATTTGTGACGCAGGGGCTCTGTAAATGTGGCCGGGACGATGCTTCAAGAAGAAGACAAGTAATAATATTACGATTTGTGGTAACCCTTAAGATTCCTGACGTCACTTACTTCGATTTGAATTTTGTTCTAAGAGAAGCTGCTGTCTGGTATACTGTGCAGCGTGTATGGTGAGATTGAATGTTAGCATTAGCAGCAGTTTCTGTTAGGTGCTGTCTGGAATACATGAAGCACTAGTATATGAACGCTGAATACATAGTCATCTTTGAATTAGTACAATTTATCTACATGGATCCTGGTCGTGGGGTCGTGGTCTATCAGCATCTCCTTAATATATATATTATTATTTTTGATTCAGCTTTTTAATAGTGGTAGTGGTATAGAGTAGATTATAAAATTTATTACATTACATTACAATACATTACATTTTCGCCGTGTCTAATTGACGGCTAAAGGCCGCTCTTGGACGTGACAAAATAATTGGGTTCGGTATAATAGTGTCTTGTTACTACTCTTACTGAACATACATAGGTAGTCAAGAATTAACTACTAGATTGTCATACTATAAATATAAATAATCAAAATAGAAGTCTAATATTTAAAGTAGTTAGTAATTCGAAAAGATACGTAGTAAAATTATTCATCGTAAGATTCAAATCGTCAGTAAAATCCTACTACTACATAACGCGAAAGTTTGTAAGAATGTATGTATGGATGTTTGTTACTCTTTCACGCAAAAACTACTGAATGTATTTTGATGAAACTTTACAATAATATAGCTAACACATCAGAATAACACATAGGCTATAATTTATCAAGATATATAGTTTTCTATCATCATTATCACAATTTTCCATCACCACGCGGGTGAAACCGCGAGGCGCAGCTAGTGTTAAATAATCAAATTAAATCTACGTTATGCATTTTAAACTAAAAGTACATATATACAAGGTTTCAAGGTTATAAGTAGCTATTCTGTACTTTTGTAATAAAAACTGTAATATTTTACAGTTACTCGAACGGGCTCATCCGCTCGCCCCGTTACCTTTGCCTTAAAATTCGTGGCAGCTTCCTGGCGCTGAGGCAATAAGAGAAGCGCTGCTTTATTAGGGCCGTGTAAGGGCAGGCGAAGGCATTTCGGAGAGAAAACGTGTGATTTTGGGCAAAAAGCGGTCTGAATTGAATGCGTTTTTTTCGCACAATCTGCCCGCTTGGAGTGAGATACGACCTGCGGGCGCGGCCGAGTGTGATGTTGAGGTGTCCGCCGTTGACATTCCGAGAGGTGTTGCGGCCAGAGTGGAATTGGATCCGTATCTAAAACCAAACTCAAACATTTTGCTCCCTAAAGTATTATAAATAGATGGCTGACATATTACGTTTATAGTAATATCTCAGAGATAGTAATATCTCAGAGATAGTAATATCTTCGAGATATAGTGATATTTGTGATATCGAGTAATAACGACATTTGCACAAAGGCATGTTTCGTACGTTGCACCCCGAATGTTCAATAAACTTAAAAGTTTTTTTAAAATCTTATATATAAAAATGAATCGCCGTGCGTTAGTCTCGCAAGATCTCGAAAATGAGTCGACCGATTTGAATTATTATTTTTCTATTTTGTTTGCCTTGATTCAGGGGTGGTTTACAAAAAAAAAATATTTAGGAAAAATTACAAGAAACAACTGAAAATCGAAAAAATCGAAATTGGTCATTTTGGGAAATGGGCCACTTTCAATAGATGGTGTTCGCGGCGATCCTATTGTTTGACAGCTGCGCCATCCATAACTGTTATTCATTCCGTGCGATTGTGTAAAATTTCAATAAGTCGAAAAGTCGAAAAAGACGAAAAAGTTAAAAGAGTCGAAAAAGTCAAAAAAGTCAAAAAAGTCGAAAGAGTCGAAAAAGTCGAAAAAGTCGAAAACGTCAAAAAGTCGAAAAAGTCGGTAAAGTCAAAAAAGTCAAAAAGCCAAAAAAGTCCAAAAAGTCGAAAAATTCTAAAAAAGTCAAAAAACTCAAACCGTACATGATTCGGCCATATTATAGTTTTCAATGAATTGGATTTGAAAGGTTAAGTAAGGATCAATAAACGCTTATGAAGAGTTACAATCAAATCAATTTTAGGTGGTACGAAGTTCACCGGGTCATCTAGTATTAGATAATAGTTTCGAAACTATCATTAATAAATGGCTATTGGAAAAAGGGCGGGAATCTGAAACGGAGAAAGAACTGACAATTGTAGTTTATTTTTTTAAATATATTATATCTATGGAAAATGTCAATATAACTATTATTGTTATTATTATTGCCAAACTTAAACATTTCCCCCCAAAGTACATAAATGTTTGACATATTATTGTCATCGTTAAATAGCTGCTTGTTCATTTTCATAAAAATATATGAAGGCTGAAGAAGGTTTAATTTTGTGATACCTCGGATAATAAGGACATTCGCATAAAGGCTGGCTTGGTACATTGCACCAGGGTGGAAATGGATCCGTATCTAAAACCAAACTCGAACATTTTTATTCCAAAATTAATACGTGGCTGACTTATCTCGTCTTTTCTGCTTATCCCTCTAGTCATATATCCGAATGCTAAAGAACTTAACTTCTTCTCAAGATCTACATATACTGATGACCTGCAATCGGCAGCTGTGAAGCTTCTGTGAAGCTTGGGCCATATGACCTATTTATACAAGCTTTTATTTAGCTTGCAATGTTTGTTTAGGTCAAATCTTGCAAGCAGAATTAGAACCACTTCCTCTTACTCTATGAAGTTGAAATTTTATATGTTGGTTCAGATTCAATGACAATCCATTTTTATGGTGAGCATAACCTGATTCTGCAATCAGGATTGGCTCCCAACAAGGGGACTCCTCTACGGTCAACAGCACAGACACAAAATTTTGCATATGCATTCAATTATGATAGCCCGTTATAAGTTGCATCAAGACATGGCTACTGAGCCCAGCGTTGGCTCCCGACGAGAAGACTCCTCAACGGCTAACAGTCCAGTCACAAAATTTTGTATACGCATTCAATTATGACAGCCCGTTCTAAATTTCATTACGACATGGCTGCTGCGCCCAGGTTTGCTCCCGACGAGGGAACTCCTCAACGGCCAACAGCACAGAAACGAAATTTTGTATACGCATTCAATTATGATAGCTCGTTCTAAGATTCACCGGGATAGGGCTGCATCACCCAGGGTTGGCTTCCGACGAGGAGACTCATCATCGTTCAACAGTATAGCATTCAACTGTGATAGCCCGTTCTAAGTTCTACTATGACATGGCTGCTGCATCCAGGGTTGGCTCGGGACAGCGTTATAATAAAAGCTTGTTTTTTAAAATGTGTTTTTACTATTACCTTATTTTACCCTGTGTCGTCTCAATTAAATAATATCCTTCCCTAGTTTTACCTTGTTATTAAATAATAACATCCGATAGCTTCCTCGAAGAGAAAAGAGCCTATAAATGACCTCTATAAGTGTCACGGCTGTGTCGTGGACAAATAGAGTTGTCAAATACAACGGGCGAACCCGTCACCTCAGGAAGTTTAAACGATTGGTCGTTCTATCTCCCGTAAAGTTAGCGCAGAAAACTTGTCAAAACAGTCCACCGTCAAGCTCCGTCACATGCCCGTAAGAGGCCAACTCCTTATACGCGAGATAACCAGGTATGTTACCCAGCGGGCTTACACTCACACCCTTATTACCAATTGTGACGCTTGCCAAATACAATCGCTTGCGCGGTCCTCTCCCTTGCGAAGCGGAGAAACGGTGTAAACCGAATCTATCGCGGAACACGGCATCCTTTGCCCGGCTGTTCACCCAGGATCGGATAGCCGATGTCGTTTCAAGAGCAGTCGCCGTAAAGTCCGCAACCACCCCCGCTCTATAGGAAACAGTACCTACTGCTTCCAGACTCCCCCGACTGTTAGTCAGAGTGCACAGTCGATTGACTTACGCCGCACGGTGCGATGACGAAAATATTATATTTAAAAAACAAATACTTTTTGTTTTTTGATAATTTTTTTCTACAGTACTGATTTACTCACTATAACGATGTCACAAATTAAAAACTCAACCTATATAAGATATTCGCAGCGGGTAATATATTGGACGAATCGTTTCTGTATCTCTTCTAATTACTCCTTGTGCGTACCGAACCGATAAGACCACATTGGGGAAGCTAATTCTATTATGATAAGAACGTCTAATATGCTAACATTCTAATGTGCTATGTTAATTCTAATATACTAATAGTACAGGGTGGTCCTTGCCGTGGTACCCGAGAAAGGCTTACTCAACCCAAATACGAAGCCTAGCTTCTTGTAGGTTCTCTCTACTGCCTGCGCATAGAGATAATTATTATACTAAAAAAGTAATATTTAGAAAATTAATATCGAAAGACATTGACCAAAAATGTATGGGGCTGGGTCCAAATGTCCACCACTAACAAGACTATGTAACGAAAATAGTCCACTAAATACTGATTAATTCGGACCAGACCGAAGTCATAAATATACTGTCAGTAAAAAGTTATAACTAAATAGAAAAATCATGTTTTTTGTACTTGTTTGTGCGAAAAATAATCAAAATCATACTACCAAACGCTCATTTTGAACTAAACTGCATGTATATAAATTTGTGTGTATGTGAGGGTGTGAAAGAGAGGGTGTGTACTGCCTCGTGTTAGGTTTTCGCTGAATTGGATTTTGCTCCCTTTTTCTATAAATAAAGGACGGTGAAAATAAAAACCGTAATGATCATGCATTACTGTGGTTTCAAAAATAACTTAAGAAAATCCCTTATATATCTACTTTAACCCCTCAAATGAATGGCGATTAGCTCGGGTTGCCTACTGCAAAATGTTTATAAATTTATATTTACATTTACATTTACATTTACATAGAGCGGGGTTTACTATAGAGCTATAGCATTACTATAGAGCGGATTACTATAAAGCGGCGCACATTTACATTTATATTAACATTTATATAAATTTATATACATTTTGTATACATTTTGCCAAGGCATCCCTTAAGGGACGCCTCACATTTGAGGGGTTAAAAATGATATTGTCTAGATCTGCTGCAGCTGGGAACCTAATTTCGGGTTGATGTCTTGCCCATCTAAAATACCAGACAATTAGCATCACGTGTGCACAGCAACCCAAAGTTCCTATTTTAAAAAGACAATACAATAAAAATAGATGGAAATAAATAAGAGACTAATGAGCAAAAAAATTATCTTTTTTTTCAATTGGTCATAACTCTTCACTAACAACTTATTTTCTTTTGAATCTTAGTGAAAGTTACTGTATATTTAGTGGACTATTCGTCACCATAGGTCTCGTTAGTGGTGTACATTTGGACCACATTTGTTCATTTTCCTTTGTAGGTATATAAGATTCTTAACAAACAAAAAAAAAACTTATAAAATAAGTTTTTAAATAATTATTTTTTTTTTCAGTCATTTTATTTATATTTTAGAAATTTTTATTATTTTTACTAATCATAAAAATATAGGAATTGTGAAAAGTATTGTGGACGCACTTCTGTGTGTCTATGTGTGTGTATTCTCCAACGATAGCGCCGAAACGTTTCATCCGATCGAGCTGAAATTTGGCACGCAGGCATCATTTGGCCATGGCAGAGAGCTTGTCGTTAAAATCCGTCCACCCAGGGTTGGCACCCGACGAGGAACTCCTCAGCGGTCAACAGCAGAGACCCAAAATTTTGTATACGCATTCAATTATGATAGCTCCTTCCATGTTCCACCATGACGTGGCTGATGTACCCTGGGTTGGCTCCCGATGAGGGAACTCCTCAACGGTCAACAGCAGAGACCCAAAATTGTGTGTGCTAGTTTCGATTTCGTTTTCGATGGTTTTCGATTTCGATTTCGTTTTCGCTTTTGGTGTCGTTTGCGGTTTTGGTTCAGAATTAGATTTTTATTTCGATTTCAATTTCGTTTTCGATATCGATTTTGATTTCGAATTCATCATCATCACCATCGGGGGGAGGGGGGGAGGGAGGGGGTGAAAGGGTGACGCCAGGTTAGGAGGGGTTTGGTAGAATTTATGAAATGAATATACAGATGAATTAAGCTCCTGGCTACTTGACAGGAAAGACTTGGGGGGACAACCGATTTTTTTATTTTGTACATGAAATAGTTTAATTGGTATAATATTTATATTATTAATTCGAATTGAATTAAGAATTGAAGAATATTTTTAAATGATGATCATTTTTTTTATTCAATTATTACTTTTCATGATTTTATATCATATTTTTTACAGTTATGCCTTTATTAATTAGTAGGCTTGGATATTGGTTAGTTCCTTTAATATTAGGATATGCTAATAAAGATTTCCTTCGAATAAACTATGTAAGGCTTTGATTATTAACCCCATCAAATAAATTATTATTATTATTAAGATAAGTATAATATTGTATCCCTCTAAAAGTATCCTTATCACAAAAAAATATCATAAAGGAATTTCACTTTATTCAACAATTTTTTTTAAAATTAGGCTGGTATCTCTTCAATTTTAGCGGATATTAATTTTATTTCTACTATTATAATTATAAAACGTACAAACTAACGAGGTCTCCTATTAGTTTGTTGTTAGGATACACCCTTGTCCTGAAAGTAGCCGCTCTCTGATATATCATGTCATCAATGGCATCGACTTTGTAACGCCAATGTATTTTTCTAATATTTCTAGTGAATTACAACTTATTACATTCATTTGCGTTCAATTATATCAGATTGTAAAACCGGATACGGCACTATTAGGTGATTATGACTATTCTAATCAGCAGTTTAGATTTGTCAAAGACTACGGGCGAACCCTGCACCCTAGTAAGTTATAACGATATTAGATCATTCTTTCGACCATAGGGTAAACGCACAATACAGTCCACCGTCTAGCTCTGCCAACACGCCCGAAAGAGACCAACACCTTACCGCGAGGCACTGGTAAGTGAACCTAGAGGGCCAGCCTCAAGCCCTTACTATCATATTTAGCCGTATTTCTCCAATATTAGGTCTGGTCACGGATCGAGGTCGTTTGCGAGGCCTTTACCTGACGTAAGAGGTTACTCAGTTTGAATATATAGCACACCAAGACGATCTTTGCCCGCCACGCTCACTTGGGATTGGGTGGCCAACGGATCAAATCATGGATATGTGACTCCTCTCTCGATGGAAATAAACATCTCCAGACTCCCTTGTTATTCGCTGGATTGCGTAAGCGTGACTGAAACACTCTGATATGCATATGCAGACCGCCCAGGTCCGCCCGAGATTTTTGACCTCCGATTCCGCGATCTTCTGATCCAGGATTACAACCTAGGCATACAGCAATCCTGACGACAGATAAAGTCCATCTACAAGGAGGCTATTAAATAGGAGTTTAACCGTAAGTTATGCAAGCCTAACACCATCCAAGCTGGACGGAACCATTAGACCCCAAATAAAATAAATATTAAGTTTCTAAATAGCAGGGCGTTTGTCCAGTTCGTTCCCGCTCGCGTTGTGAGTGTGAATCGTCAGTGGCGGCTCTTGGAGAGGGAGCAGAAAGACAGCGGCCGATAATTCACGAGAGGGAATGTGTTGGCGCGTAAGCGCGGTGCAGCAGCCTCTGACGCGAACTACCACTTCTCGGGTGAGACCATCACACCAGCTACGGGATGTTCGATTTTAGGTTTAGGAGAATTTGCTTAACAAAAAAAATAAAGTCAATTTAAAAAAAAAATGTCGGCTAGTTCCACCCAGTATGACTTGCAAATTAAACAGGTATAGTCTTGTTTGTGGTTGTTGGATCAAAGACGCCGGAACTACCATTGCTGCCAAAAACTCATTTGTAATACCGATAAATGGATCGTTAAGTACCTTGGTGTGAACTGCAATTAATGACATTAACGAGATTGAATGTGGGTGCTTGAAACCTGTAAATCTTGTTTTTTTTTAAAACTGAAACTACTTATTTAGATTTTTTATTATGTAAATAATGTGGCAGCTAATGGCTCTGTGTAGCTTGGGCCATGTGACCAGTTTGTTATATTGGGTTGGCTCAACTCACTCATCCGGTAGCCTCCTGGAAAAAAATTGGATCATATCCAATTTAGGGGAACACCTCGGGCGCTGCTGGGCGGCTTGCTCGTCGTACGGCGTTACCCAATCGACTGTGCTCTCCGGCGAATAACCGGGGAATGGAGAGAGTCGGGAAACAATGTTTTCTACTTAGCGGGGGTGGCTGTTAACATGATGTCAGTTACCTTTGAAACGACCGTTGGCCACCTGATCGCGTGTGGTTTTTAGGGGCAATGGGTGCCTCTGTGCGCGGTAAATTCCACATGAATTCACGCTAAGATCAAGTAGAGGCCACGTAAGCGACCTCTAATCTGTGACCAGACTGGAGGAAGAAGAAATCCATCCCAATCTGGTTATTGGAGCAAGGTTTGCCCGCTGGATATTCTTTCAATTGTCTCCTGGTGAGGTGTTGGACTCTTACGGGCTGTCAATGTAGTTTGACTGTAAATTTTGCTGCCCTCTAGTCTTTTACGTACACTCCATGGGAGGAAGAATTGCAAGATGACATTATAACTCTCTGTTGTAATGGGTTCGCCCGTTGTAATTGACAACCCTCGATGCTCCCCCCCCCCCCCCATCCTCTTCCCCTATCACAGAAATTTTGGATCAGCCACTGATTTGCAGATTACTCTGTCTCTGAATTCTATACCCCCTGTATAAGGTTTCGCTACTCAGCGAAACGAGGCGATAAACGGATTGCTAAATTGTTGACTTTCCGTCGAAAGGCGGCGCGGGCGACGATCTCTGTATCGGGCGCGAAGTTATTGAATGCCCTCCGCTCTCTGAAGCTGAGAATGCCGCCCTATTAAGGAAGTCTCAAGCCGCCGAGGATATAAAGAGGAGATGCATATATTCTGCACTAATCGTCGTTGTTATGAGGGCGACATAACATCTTCACACTGCCACACTTACAGCTATTAACGGACCGGATTTCATTAGAAATGTATTTATAATAATCAGTATTACCAGATGTCTGCGAACGAAGTCTCCGATTTTGCCAACAGATGTAGCCTAAAGTAGCCATGTCGAGCAGAATAAGTTAATAGTTAAAACACATTTTTAAAAACAAGCTTTTATTAAAATATTTTGTCCCGAGCCAACCCAGGGTGCAGCAGCCATGTCATTTTATTTTATTTTATTTTATTTTATTTTCATTTCTTAGGAAAACTTACAGCTAGTTAAACATATATAGGTACACATTGAGAGATATGTGCTGAAGGCCAATTAAAAGTTTTCACACATAATAAAAAGATACAACAAGTGAATAAACAAACAACTATAACTAGATAGACGCTAATATTTCTAAGAAGAAAAGAACATATTGTTAAGTATAAGTTTCAAATTTCGAGAAGAGGTGTTGAATAGGTCAATATCAACTTCTCGCGCCAATACATTAAAACATCTACTCGCTCGTATGACATAAGAATTATTCTTATAATTCGTTTTTGCAGTGGGCACGTAAAGCAGGTTGGGATGCCTGAGACGCGCACCAGGGGTACGCCCAAACGTCCAAGCAACTCGAGACAGTCAACCTTTCCATTTGCAATGTTTAGAAGATAGGACAGGTCCGCTACGCTCCTTCTTTTGGATAGTGGGAGAATAAGGAAATTCTTACAACGCTTTGAATAGCTAGGAATGTATGATTTAATTCTGAATTGCAAGTACCTGAGGAACCGTTTTTGAATGCCCTCTATGCGAGTTATATAGGTATCGTAAGATGGGTTCCAAACCTGAGACGCATATACGAGATGACTTCGAACAAATGCACAGTATAGTATTTTGAAGGTTTTAACTTTTTCAAATTCTGCTGACATTCTAATTACAAAACCTAGTGCTTTGGACGCTCTCTTGACAATGTTGTCAATATGTTCATTAAAAAGCAGCTTAGAATCAAAAGTCACACCTAAATCTTTAATGGAGGAAACTCTAGCCAAGGTGCTATTTTGAAGTTTGTAATTATATAGAGACGGTAGAGGCTTACGTGTGAAGGAGCAAATATAACACTTAGATACATTAAGGTCTAATTTGTTTAGGAGACAATAAGTTTGGAATCTATCCAGATCTTCTTGCAGTTTAACAGAATCATCCGGCGTCTTGATAGGGCATATGATCTTCATATCATCTGCATAAAGCAAGATTTTGGAGTGGTGAAAACTGGTAGAGATGTCATTAATAAAAATAATAAAAAGTAGTGGTCCTAGTAAGGAAGGACCCTTGAGGGACTCCTGACGGTATTGATGAAGCTTATAACGCGCTATAATAATTGAATGCGTATTCAAAATTTCGTGTCTGTGCTGTTGACCGTTGAGGAGACCCCTCGTTGGGAGCCAATCCTGGGTGCTTAATCAGGTCATGCTTACCATAAAAATGCATTGTAATCGGAACTGAACCAACGTGTAATATTTTAACTTCATAGGATAAGAGGTTCTAAGTGGTTCTAATTTGCTAGCAAGATTTGACCTAAACAAACATACTGACAAACATTGCAAGGTAAATAAAAGTTTGTAAAAATAGCCAAATTTTCTTCAATTTTGTATACAAAAAACGTGAATAGATATAGCATTTATTATAGTTAGTATAATATCAAATGAAAAATCGTACCCGATTTAAGAGTAAACTTTAATAAATTTTTATTTTTTATTTATGGTAATGTACATAATATGCAACAAGTGTAACAAATCATACTTAGTATCTAGCTTAAAATAAAACCCACAGCAAGTTGTGTCACGCTTATAGTTATGATCGGTCCCATGTCGCCCAACTAAGTATACACTTGTTCTAGAGCAAACATATTAAACATATACTAGTTTAAAAAAGAAAACATATTCAAAAGAAAAAAAGTAGTTTAAACAAAAAGAGAAAAAGCGAAAATGGAAAAAAAACCTTGAATTAATAAAAATGTGTATAAAAATAAAATATGTAAATATATAATTATAATAAAATAAAACATTGAAGTAAATAGATAATTAAATACACTTATCCTTCGGTTAATAATAAACTATATAGTCATAACTTAAATTATAAATAAAATTTGTAATATTTGTAGAAAAATAAAAAGTCACAATAAAATTATAATACCAGCAATAGTAAAGTTTCTAAAAAAGTAAATTAGTCACAAAGAAAAATTAAATAATAGTAATAGTCACAAAGTGAAGCCAAACAAAGCTAGATAGTTGAGAGTTCTTCCTGGCCCAAGCATCCACGAGACCTGTTGTTTCTTAAAAATTTAAATGCTCGGGCTAATCTTTATACCTGCAGGTAGGATGTTATATATCCTAGGCCATAAGTGAAATTTCTTTGGCCAAATGACGTACTCCTTCGTAGTCACTATTGGCACGTCTTGTGTGTTTAGTTTGCTGGGATTTCGGCAGAAGTCACACTTAAATTACAAAATACTCTGGATACCATTAGTGAGTGGCTAAATAAACATATTTTAACAATTAACTCGTCGAAAACCAAAGTAATGAACTTTAGCCTAAGATCAGTTCATATCTCCAGCTTCTTAAAAATCCACTCTCACAATTGCCTTAAAGACTGCACATGCTCATGTGAACGACTAAGTGTTGTAGATAACATAAAATACCTTGGAATAAATGTGGATTCTAAGCTGAATTGGTCTAGCTACATAATTCAACTCTCTGATCGATTACGGAAATTAATATATGTTTTTCGTGAACTGCGCAATGTACTATCTCGGAAAACAATTAAAATCACCTACATAGCTCTATGCCAAAGATTTATGGGATTGTAGGGTGGGGTGCTTGCACGAAACAGGCCTTGGATCCACTAATAAAGACGCAAAAACTGTTGTTACGGATTATTTATAGGAAACCTAATGACTACCCGTCAGAGCGTCTTTTCAACGAGGCGAAAGTTCTGGACGTCAAGCAATTGTTTATTAAATATGTGATAATATTTTTTCATAAAAACAAAGATAGACATGATCAAAGTCAGCAAAACTGCAATACTCGGAGTTCACGGAAACAAAATTTCCTTATTCCTCGAGTACTAACAACATTTGCGCAACGACAAGCTTTTTTCATTGGTCCCAAATTATATAATGGCATAGAGGAAAAATGGAAACACTTAAAGAACAATCAAGATTTTAAAGACAATATTAATAAATGGTTATTTGGATTAGGAAGGTTTAAATCTGAAAACTTGGTTTGTAAAGCGTAGGTATGTATAACGGTTAATTTAAAAATAATATTGTATATTTATATAAATTATTATGTATATATTAATAGTATATCATATCATATTTTTAATTATTTTAGTTCATATTTTTTAGCAGTGATTTTATAATTGTATTTATATATTTTATAAAATTATAAATATGTTTATACCATATATCATTTATTATTTATTGATATCGTATTTACGTATATGTGTATTTGCCATATTGTATTACCTACAATGTATTACTCTTACAAATTTAGTGTTTGGATTTGTATTATAATGTTATTTATTTATAATTATATATTATTCAATCTTAAAATAATAATAAAAAAAATAAATTAATTAAGTACATTCATTTATTATAAAAATAAAAAGTTTTTTCAACTTAATTAGGCTAATTGTTACATAAGTTGTATTACTTATTTTAATTACTCTGACCCGCCTAGATACGGGATAGTTTAGTCCTAGTTAGGTGGGCAATGAGCATTAGCTGCATTTCGGTGTTCAATTTTTCCGAGTTACTTATAACATTGATAACAATGGGGCTAAATGTACAAAAATGAAATGAATAAAGTATTAAAAAAAAAAAAAAATAATAATTTTTCCTTAAGAAAGATCCGACCTAAAATCATTTTTACATACGCACTTTTAAAACATGCGTTTCCTTAAATGTGAGATGTGATGCATACGTGAACGGATGCATACGTGAAAGCTTTTTGCGCGACAAGAAGTGGTTTAAAATGGAGTTTTATTATTAAATTATGTGGTCTTCATTCTTCTCTAAACTTGTTTTCTAACGATCAACAACTTGTCGATTCCATTTTAAAAGAAACTACTTGGTATTTCTTGAAAAAAATTGATGATGTTTTCAACAGCTTTCACGGACCTACGATTTTGGTCATTCAAACTGTTCTGCAAAGACCGGAACATTTATTTCACAGGATCCACCTCCCATCGCCTGCTACGACTCGATCCAAAAACGTGATCGTTTCGTGCGACGATATATCTATAGATATATCGACTTAGACACGTATCCAAGATATTTTAAATGGCGAAAAGCGATTGTATTTTCAATATTCAACCTCTTAGCAATCTCGCCAGCAAAGGCTCTTTTTACCAGCACCAAAATGCTTTGAACATCAACATCAACAACCCTACTATGCCGTGTTATATGTATGTGTGCGTGTAACATGTCTGTAAGTGTGTGTCTTGTTATTGCATTCGATCAACAGAATTGAAAATGCAATTCCGTTGTTTGATCCCAGCGGAAAATGGTGACCCAGCCAGGAATCGAACCTGGAACCTTACAATATAAGATCAGGCAACCTAACCACTATGCCACCGGGCCGTGTGATGTCGGGCCATTTTGTGACCTTTGATCTTGAATAACTTACGACGCAGACAAGAGATTTTATGAGACTTTTGAGACAACGTTTACACCGCCAAATAAAGGTGTATTGGAGTTTCCGGCGTATTATCTCTCATTCCGAGGTTGACCCTTTATTTTTGCTAAAGTGACTGCACTATTGTTTAAGCTCATAGTTGAGTCTGTTTTGATTAAAATTCTGAAGCAAACCTGCCATGTTATTTTTTTGAAAACGTGTCAATTGCAGTAACGACACCCACTGGTGTGTCACGTACGCGCACACGTAAGCGCCGCGCATACGAATATCCCGCGGGCCTTGTGGGAAAGTGATAAACAAGAGGCGGAGGTCAAAGTGTTAACAACTCGCTAACTGGCTACCGTGTTAACAAGCACCTTTGCGCATGCGCTACGCAATTTATCACGTGCTCTTTATCACCGTCACTGACGACGCGACGGCGAAGCACGGGTCACGGTGATGAGTGATGAATGTCGGTGATGAATGTCGGATGACGACACGAATTACAAATACGTAGCTACAACAACGCCAAAAAGGGCCGCCGGCGGCTGTCCCCCAGCGGTTTAGTAGTTTTTGTTAATTTTACAAAATATATGATATGCTCAAATGGAGGTGTCAACTACAACGGGCGAACCAGTCACCTATGGAAGTTTTAACGATATTTGATGATTCTGTCTCCCGTGAGATGCTCGTAGAAGACTTGGCACGAAACAGTCTACTGTCTTATAGTTACGCCACTAGCGCGTAAAAAGCCAACGCCTTAGCGCGAGAAACCTGGTTTGCATACAGCGGGCGGACACTCGCGCTCTTACTTCCAGTTACAGCCAGGTTACTCCCGACTATTTGCGGGATCGAGGTCGCTTGCGCAGTTCTCTCCCTTACAAAGCGGTGATTCGGTGTTTACCGAATCTATCGCGGACCAAGGCACCTTTTTTCCCGGCTGTTTACCCGGTACCGTGTAACCGATTGATCGTTTCAAGAGCAGTCGCCGTAAGGTTAACAACCACCCTCGCTCTATAGGAAACAAAGCCGTTTTCAGACTCCCCCGGCTATCCGTCAGAATGCACCGCACAGTGCGCGAGTCTGACACCGCACGGTGCGCAAACCTTCCAGGAGCGTCCAAAGTACGATTCCTTGGGGAACTATATATTG
Source organism: Micropterix aruncella (assembly GCA_944548615.1). Taxonomy (NCBI): domain Eukaryota; kingdom Metazoa; phylum Arthropoda; class Insecta; order Lepidoptera; family Micropterigidae; genus Micropterix; species Micropterix aruncella. Next base: position 9,049,580 of record OX155969.1, read on the forward strand.
TACGCCTAAAAGGCAGGTTGTGCAGCACTAAATAGTTGTAAAATTTGATGCTACTGCATCACAATCACAATAAAATAAATTTAATTAAATTGAAACTGACCCGCAGGCGCAAAGTCCTACCCTGGATCGCAATTCTGTTTGGAGGCTGCCGGATGGGCGTTGACCTGTGAGTTCGGCCGCCCCTAGCACATGGGTCATAATGGCTCAAATGCACTGGGCTCATGCTCCGTATGATATTCTCAGAATTAATTTTAATTTTACATTTACTTTCTTACTTAATTTTATTTTTAAAGGACATTTACTTCGACACGATATCCGGCTCGAATAACTAACAAAACCATTTTTTTTCAGATCACCGTCCAATGTCAACACTCCCACTAAAATCCAGTGGAGATCCAAATCTTTGTCCCAATGGATATATCTAGACGGAGATATCCAAAACTGGTAGTTAGGTGTCGAGGCTTCTAGCTGTTTACCTTCCCGGTGCCTCGCCGTTAGGCGTTGGCCCCTAACGGGCTTGTTGGCGGAGCTAGACAGTAGATTATCTCTAAGTCTTCTACGTTCATCCCACGGCTGAAAGAACGATCACATATCGTTATACCAGCCTGGAGTGACAAGTACGCCCGCTGTAGTCGATACCGCCCTACTGTCCCAATGGATAGTGCGGTCGACTATCTAGATATCTTGATACTTTGACACCGACAGCAAAATCTGATTGACATCAATGTTAAAAAATAGCACGTGTCACCACATTTTTTTAGTCAATGAGTAGCCAAGGACTTATGGAACGAATTTGGGCGTGATGTCTATTCGGAAAGGAGTTTGACCTGATTAAAAGGGATGGTTGGCGACGAGCGCGGATAGTGAGAATGCAACGCATTAAACACGATCGATTCTATCGTTTACACAGATATACTGACCCGTGAAAATTACATATGATTTCGGCTCGCAACTTTGTACCAAATTTCAAATCTGTAAGTCTAATATTTCGAGTTTGAAATATGTCTAGTGCTGACTAAGATCTAAGTGGACCGATTTCAACCACAACCTTTTCAACTCTTGCTATAATTGTATATTACTAGATGACCTGATGAACTTCGTACCACCTAAAATTGATTTGATTGTAACTCTTCATAAGCGTTTATTGATCCTAATCAACCTTCCAAATCCAATTCATATTAATATGGCCGAATCATGTAGGTAAGTACGGTTTGAATTTCGTTTGGTGATTAAATGAAAGTCGTTTGTAATTAAAATAAATTCAATGTATTTAATTTACATGATGAAATATAAATGCTTTTTCGACTTTTTTACATTTTTCGACTTTTTTGTATTTTTTGACTTTTTGGACTTTTTGGACTTTTTTCGACTTTTTTGACTTGTTTGACTTTTTCGACTTTTTCGACTTTATTGACTTTTTCGACTTTTTTTGACTTTTTCGCCATTTTCGACTTTTTTGACTTTTTGACTTTCGACTTTTCGACTCGAAATTTACCACAATCGCTCGGAATGATAACAGATTTTTCGATTTTCAGTTGTTCCTTTTAATTTCTCCTAAATATTTTTTTTTGTAAACCACCCCTGAATCAAGACAAACAAAACAAAAAAATAATAATTCAAATCGGTCGAGTCATTTTCGAGATCTTGCGAGTCTAACGCACGGCGATTCATTTTTATATACAAGAATAATATTCACAAAAGGATGTTAATTTTTATTTTGGTATACAGGTTTCAATAAGTAATGTTTACGCACTTTAATGTTCAGATATATTAATAGATGACATTTTAATTATCCGTATTTTTCTGGGATGTTTTCAGCCTATGCATATAAAAAATGCGATAAATGTTGACTGCTTGCAAACTTTTGAAATTCTACATAATTATGTCAATGTTTAATTTGGTATATAGGTTTCAATACGTACTCATTATGCACTTTATGTTCCTCTCGATCAAATCAAATCAAATCAAATTGTTTATTGTCTTAAAAACTAATACATAGTTGTATAGACAGTAGTATTACATATGGCCGTGTTAACATTGAATTCTTTTTTAATGATCAAATTCTTCTACTACTAAACAAAACGTAAAAGGTTACTCGTAAGAATGAAGAAGGTATTATTGTAGAATAAAATCGAGTCTCACCATTTAGTTTACCAGATTAAAAACACAGAGTAAATTATTCTTTAAAATACCGATAAAAATAAGTTTTTTTAGTATAAAATTAATAAATGTAATGTCAAAAATAACAAAAAAAAGTGACGGTTGTCAAAAAGTAAAATAAAATGTCTTAGTGATTATATTGTAAATAAAAATAGTCAAGGTGTAATTAATATGTGCCTACCTAATAATAAAAAATAGTTAATACGTTTTAGTCAAATTGAAAATCGTTTTAAAACCTATTACAGAAAGAGATATAGTCGAGATGCAGACAGTTTTTAGAGACAATTCTCTTTCAATTAGATATAATTTGAGTTTATTTTTAAATTGGAGCATTTTTCCTTTCCATTTCCTTTCCATTCCTTTGCATTTTAAATTGGAGATATTATTTATAACGATCGCATTTCTTTATAGGCCGATTAGCCTATAAATAAATGCGAAAGATGTTATATATGATGTTACTTCTAATAGATGTTACTAATGCTTGAATGTCATTAATTCAATCATTGGTAAAATTATTGGGTTTCTATAATCAATCTGCCATTCATTATCACTGTTTTTATATACGACCAAATAAATTGCTATTGGTTTTTCCGTCGATGCTATCAGCGCCACCTGAATGTCGCTGGCCCAGGAGGGTTTCCAAAACGTACTATGAAGCTGAGCAATCAATTATCTTACAAAGTAATAAATAGCAGCGACTCTCAGTTTAGAAAATACGAAGAAGTTTAGAAAATACGAAAGTTTTCATAATACCGAATGGAGGAATTACGAGAGCTGTTGGTTCCGGGTTCCGGCACCTCTTTGAAAAGAGCACGTCCTCTTACACTTACTCAGTGGGCAGAGAGCGCGGCGCGAGAGAAACGTGTGGACGTCGCTTTAATCGTCAGCGAGCCGTTTTCCCTCTCAATTAAGTACGTGCAAAACGTCCCAACGTTATCAGATCAAGCTGGCTTTATGACGACCGTTATCTGCGCGAGCGACGACCAGCCGAATAAACGAATAAAGGAACCCAACCCGGCGAGAAACAGTCACCTAACATCACCTCACATCTCTGCCTTGCTTACTAACACCTAATTGGATTTAAAGTTACGGACTGCGATCTCAGATCACATTGGGATGTTCTGAAGTGTGACATTTGTAGTTACTGAAAATAATGTTGGTACAATCAATATTAGATATATGATGGTATAATATTAGATTGCTTAACTCCATAGGACAATATGGCAACCCTTCTAAAACGGCAAAATTCATGTAGCGCTGCCTACCAAACTAACCAAACTAATAGCAATTTATTTGGCCATACATTAAAACATTGAAAATGATAAGTTTTATAAAAGATTGATTGATTATAGAAATTAAATAATTTAACCAACGATGACAATAATAACATTCAGTAATTAATGCCATATAATGCATGTATATATTATATAGGCTGATTACACCACAGAAATAATAAGGTGAGATAGAATACCTATTGGTATATCTGAATATTAAATTTCGTAATTATTACGTATTAAAATCTGTATACCGAATAGAAAATTTATATTTTATATAAATTATATTAAAATACCTTATAGGTGTTGAGGACTTCGCCCAACATTAGAGTCAACAAAATAAGTAGATTCTCTAGAATCCAAACTGCAAACACACTTAATATTACACGCGTCAACTAGCATTGAATTCTATATAAATTCGGCAATTAATGCACACACAGCCGATGACTAATATCATTTCTTCTGATCGATTCAATTAACACACTTCTTCTCCCCACGCCGACGGCACTGCATCATTTAGCACCGTGTATACAAGGCAGTACATTCGATCGATCATTTATCATCCTCTAGTCGACGACCGACACGCATAGTACACGCGATCATCATCATCCTCTACACGGCAGTCATCGCGTATATATCTCGCTATCATCATCATCAAGCAGTCACTCAATTATCCGCGATACCATTCTTCACACTTCGGCTACACAACTGCGACATCACCTTCGAGCACACAACACATACTCCGCGACTTATCAATCAAGGCGTTACAAATTGGCAACCATCACATACCTTCTGGAATAAATTACTTCAACTTCAGCAACATCGACTTTTACTACGGAGAAAACCCACTGATGAGCACCATTCCTCACTCACGAGCAATTGGAGTCTAGTGAGGGGTGGTCCCCTCATATAGGCGTGTTTAGCGCTATCTACAGTGCGCCGCGATACTGTTATACCAAGAAATATGCCATATTGAACATATTATATTAAAAGAATATCCATAATTCTTTGGAATAATAGAAGATTGATGACTTTTTGGAATTATGAGTGGCATCTATACGTTGTGTTTCGTGTTAAAATCGTGGTTGTTAAATTGTAGTACGACAATGATCATATTGAGATGTCAACCACAACGGGCGAACCCGTCACCGCAGGACGTTTTAACGATTTTTTTTTAATTTGTTGAGTGGGGCTTTTCTAAGGTCTTTATGAGCCTTGTAACACTGCGACCATTGCTGATCTATTGTGCTCGCCACCTACTATACTTCTGCGCTAAGCCTCGTGTCATTTAAGAACCGCAGCAGGCTTTTGGCGCCAGATTGTTTTACCTCCTCAGGTTGGAGGTAGTGACCACCCAGGTGGTTATATCTTTTACGCATCAGCGGGCCACACTCGCACATGAGGTGCTGGGGAGTTTCCTCTGCCCCTTGGCAGAACCTGCACATTTTTGTGTCTTTGAGCTTGAGGTTGAACATGTGTTTGTTCAGGCCACAATGCCCCGTGAGCGCCCTTACCAGTATGCGTAGATTGTTCCTATTTAGCGATAGGGCCTCACGGGCCGTCTTACGGTCGTAAGGCTTAATAAGCGCTTTGGAATGATTCAACCCTGGCGTGTTGTTCCAGTGGTTGACGTTTTAACGATTCTTCGTTCTATCGACCGTGTAGTAAGCGTAGAAGACTTTGGACATTACAAATCCGACGTCTAGCTACGCCACAACCCGCAAGAAGCCAACGCCTTTACCGCGAGATAGCCAGTATGTTACCTGGCGGGCCGACACTCGCGCCCTTGCTTCCAATTGTGACCAGATTTCTCCGGTCTCTCGATTGGTTCCGAGTTCGAGGTCGCTTGCGCGGTCCTCTCCCTTACGAAGCGGTGAAACGGTGTGCACCGAATCTATCGCGGACCAAGGCGTCCTTTGCCCGACTCTGAACCGGGATCGGATGGCCAATGGTCATTTCAAGAGCAGTCGCCGTAAGGTAGGCAACCACCCCCGCTCTATAGGAAACAATACAGTTCCCAGACTCCCCCGACTGTTAGTCGGAGAGCACAATCGATTGGCTTGCGCCGCTCGGTACGCAGACCGTCCAGGAGCGCCAGAGGTTTGATTCCCAGGGGAGACTGGTTGACCCAGTGTCCTACCCAGGTTCGCACCCCATGCGTGGAGGCCATCGGATGGGTGTTGACCCGTGAGTGTGACCGACCCTGAACACATGGGTCATCATGGCCACCTCATCATGGGCCCGTTAGCTCCCATGATCATGGGAAATTTAAGCTGGTCTCTTTAGGAATATGCTCGACCCTCATTAGTAGCCGCCGATGATGAGTTCGTAAGTATTCGTAGTCACGTAATAAAATCATGAGCAGGTGAGCATGGTTCTAATACTCCACTTAGAAGTCTCAATTACAATGGTTGAACCTGTCGTTTCAGAAAGTTTTAAAGATATGTGATCGTTCTGTCTCCCGCGAGGTGAGCGTAGAAGACTTAGGGACGAAACAGTCCACTGTCTAGTTATGCCACTCGCCCGTAGGAGACCAACGCCTTACCAATGGGCCGACACTCATGCCCTTACTTTTAGTTACATCCAGTTTTATCCGGTCTCTATAATGGTTACGGGTTTGAGGTCGCTTACGCGGTCCTCTTCCTTACTTAGCGGTACCACGGCGTCCTCTGCCCGGCTCTTCACCCGGTATCGGTTAGCCGATTGTTCGTTTCATGAGCGGTTGCCGTACGGTTACCAACCACTTCTGCTCTATAGGAAACAAAGCCGTTTTAAGACGACTAGATGCAGAGTCGATTGGCTGACGGTGCACGGTGCGCAAACCGCCAAGGAGCGTTCGAAGGTTGACTCCTAGGGGAAACTGACCCGCAAGCCAGAGTCCTGCTCGCACTTCTGCGTGGATGCTACCGCATGGGTGCTGCTGACCTGTGAGTTGGGCCGATCAAAACATATGGGTCATAATGGTCCAAATGCACTGGGCCCATTATCCCCCATTAGGTTTCAATAATCAAAAACTTTGGAGCCAGATAAACTTGATCGTTTGGAATATACACAACCAATCTTGCAAATGCTCTTCTTCCATGAACTGTAAATGGCGATAATATTAAAGTAAATTGCAATATATGGCGGCACCTAGCAGTGATGGGCGTGATTCTCAATTTTAAATCACGCAACAATCACGTTACTGGTATTTTTTCACGCGTGATAATAACTGCTACTCGTGATTTTCGTGATTGTACTGAAATGTACTGTGAAACGTTAAGTAACAAAGTTTCGTCAATGTGATAACTGATAACAGAAACGCGCATTATATTTGCTTAATATTTATTAGTAATTAGAAGAATTAGCGTTCAGAAAGATTATCTCTCTTGCTCTTTTGGTGCTAAGCCGAGTTCGTCTTTCTGAAATAATGTTATTTTATTGCTTTAACAAATCATGAGCAAACTCATTTACACGAACGATTACGACACGAGCGATAACAGTGTCCAAATTCATGCGACAACAGTGTCCAAATTCACGTTACGTACGAAATGAACGCGCCACTCATCAGTCATTATCCAGCCGGCGCGGGCGTTCGCCCAGAACGAACGGCAAATCACCGATCCACTGATCGCCGATCACATCAAGAATGAACGAAACCAAATGAACGGTTCAATTAGGCGCTCACCGATCATCGTTCAGTGGCGCGCCGCGCGGTCGTTCGACGGCGATCAGTGAGAACGGCCCAATCACTGATCATATAATCACGCGTGATCGGTCGCGTCGTAGCGGCGCCGAGTGATGGCAACGCGGTGCTGTTCGTAGCCGTGATTCAAATAGCATGTTCTTTCAAATTCTCGTAACGCGTTCTTCGTGATTGCAAATATCACACGTTATTGTTATTGCTATTCGTGATCACACCCATCACTAGCACCTAGTTCATATTCAAACCGGCCGGCGCGCGTAAATCCTCTTTCCCTCGAATTGAACCATAACCTCAGAAATACTCTCATAGGCTTTTAAATTGTAATTTTATCGTTATTTGAAGCAAGAATCCTCATCGTAACCCTGTTTCTCTGCTCTCCGCTGAATAGCGGTGTTTTAAATTGATTTTACATGTTGTTCTTAGATTTTTATTTTAATGTATGAATTGTTGTGCTTTTCCGATCTATAGTTTTCTACGATCGCTTTAGTATTAGGATAAACATAATTTTGGAATTCACATCGATTTATTTTAACCGCACAGATGTCCTCTGTGCTAAATGTAATTGTATATGATTAACGTATATGATGTTTATGATTAATTGTATATGATAAACGGCATATGATTAAATCTCATACTATCAGAACACGCGCAGTTACAGCCATGCAACATGATGTTCCCCTTATGAAAACTAAATTCGCCCAACGACATTTTTCTTTTCTAGCTGTCCGACTACACAATAGAATACATTCGGAATTAAAAGTGAAGTTAGATACCATACGAGGAAAAAAAAATATGACGGAATGGTTGATTGAGCTAGGAAGAAACGAAACGGAGAAATTAGTTAATTATAGTGCTGTATAAGAATACCAAACTACATAAAATTACTACTTTATGTATATGTATAGATTATATGTATATATGTATATGTATATATGTGTATGTATATGTGTAGATGTATATGTTTATATGTGTATGTGTATATATGATTATTTAATATTATTATGTATATTAGGTTACTAAATTATAAGTAGGTATATGTAAAATTTGTGTAAATATAGAGCTATCACGTAAAGCAATGCTACATTATGTAACACTTACCAACTAAAAAAAAAAAAAGGAAAAAAGAATACATAAAAGTCTACCTTAGTACGGGCATTACTCCAGCAAGGTAGATTTTAATCTTATTAATCTAGTATTATAAATGTATGTGAAATATTAATAAATAAATAAATAAATAAATAATGGGAAAATAAAGAATTTGGGAACTATGTTTTCTTTTAAAAATTTTAAAGTTTCTAGATATTCTATATGTATATATAGAATATCTAGAAACTTTAAAAATGTGTTTATATGTTACATTATGGCATCCTTTTCAATAAATAGTTTTAGACCACACTTTCACCGAATTCACACTTACCCAAATTTACCATAATATTACTACATGGCACTTGAAGAAGACGCCATAGACGATTCGTCTCAATCGCTGGCGCGGCGCAGTGAGGCGGTCGGATACAAACGGTAAAAAATACTACTTTTTTTTGCAAAAAAAAATTCGTTGATTTTGTGGGCGCGAATTCTCGTCGCCTCCGCTCGGATTTCGAATTCGGCGCGACATTCTTTTGTTTCGGCGAATTCGAAATAATTTCGCCGCCCGCGCGAGATGCGCTTTATTTATTTATTCATTTCGCGGCTTCACGCCGATAGGCGGTGTTACACCGCGCGAACTTCTTTAAGCCAAAGTTATGACTGTATAGAAGACTGCCGGAGTACCCTGCGAGAAGGCAGTCAATTTAACCCTAGTAGGGAATGCAATCATGCAGGGACATCTTCGACCTCGGTATTTGCAAGATCTTGGTATTTTGCGAGATCTCGCAGAATTCAGAATATACCTATATCCAGACCTGATGGTAATGGAGTCGCATGTTCTAATACCTTGGATTACATTAATTATGTGTACTTACTCTCCTTAATTCAACGATTACATTAATAAATCATTACACTAATCGAATGATTTACACTATACTATCCGCATTACAAAGTGGCGAGTCAGGTCATTTATCATCGAAATCGTGCTATCTCTTTCGCACTTGTACGGCCTTATGGAACGGCTTTCGCAACCGTAGTGCAGGTAGTTTTACGCATACAAAAGGAATGTCGATAAAGTAATAAAACGAGGGAAATAAATATTATTTCAGTATTGTTTCATGACGATAAATATTAAATAAGTTAAAAATATAAATATTGATATTGAATTAATAATATAAAAATACAAAAATATCAAATTTATAATAGGTGACAATAAAATAATTGTTATACAAAACAAAGAAAGTAGACAATAATTATAGTAGACGAAAACTAATTTGACAACAGTGTCGTTAAAATGTCATAAAATGTCGAAATCGAACTGTTACGGTTACCACAATTAATAGTCCTAATCGGTTAGCTACTTACCACCTATTACGGTATTTACTTTTGCTTTTGGCTAAATCTAGGAATTTTATGTACCTATCTAATTTTAGCAGGTAAATTATTATATAAATAATAAATATTTTATCGACATGGTACCATCCCTACGTTAACTGTCTCTAATTGCCCGACTCGCCACTTTGTACTGAGGATAGTATAGATGGATGTACTTACGGCCTAAATAACGTAAATAACAAGCTTGATTTACCCTAATTATATGCACTTATTTCTACCTAGATGGATGTACTTACGCTCTAACATAACCTAATTAACTAGGTCATGCTAATGATATTTTTATTTTTCATATTTATGCTAATGCTTTTACATATTTACGCTGTTATAGTATTTATATTATATATTGTTTTAATTAGCTGGCCTGGGTAAGTCATTATTTAGGTTGCTTAATAGTTTAAGTTTCAATGTTTTCTTAATTAAGTATTTGCTGTTTGAATTATCTAATTCTATTGAAAATAAGTTGATAATTTTGGAATAATAAATTCAAGAGTTCTATCGCCCTAGTAATTGTTTTGCTTGTTATATTGCAAATACCCCTTTTCACGTAGCCGAGTTCTGTGTACATGATCGTCAGGTATTCGTAACGAACCGTTTTCGTTTTTGTCAAGCAGAATCTTATAGCCTACTAAGAAACTTGTAGGCAAGACATTAATATAGGAGTATAGTTCTGTGTAATTATTATACTTACTTTGTATTAAGCCTTTTGGTGCCATTTGTTTTAATATTCGCATTTGTCTACATTTGTATACTAACACTTTCGCATATTTAGGTGAGATTCTATTTCAGTTTTCCAAATATGCGAATAACATCTATTACAGATTATCTTTAAAAATAGAAAATTCTTCAGCGTCGAGAATATTGTAAACTCCACCAAATCGACCAATTTTAACTCCACCAAACTCGACAAAATCGTTTTCATCGTCCGCGCGACATCACTGATCGACTTATCTGGCCTGTAAAAGCGACAACATAGGCCTAGAGACCAAAACCTCCAGCTATCGTGCATTCTATGTTGAGGCCGGCCAAGAGGCTTCGTATATCGTTGTGTAATCCGAACTGGTCATCTCGCTATGGCGCGGTGGTGTCGCGGTCGTTCGTTGCGCGGTTTTTTCGGCTGCGGTTTTTTGTCGGTGGCTTTTTCGCCGCGGCGTTTGATAGACACTTCAAGACGTGGGACACCTTTTGTTTTGCTCGACGGCCACGTGACGACACACCTTGGTAAGCAGTCACTTCTTCTTCTTCTTCAGTGTGTGCCTTGTCCCGGTAAATGCTGAATTTAACTATCCAGGCCCACCAACCGACCAGGAGGAAAATATTCTGAACGCGCAAATGTTTTTTCGAGATGAGGTTTCTTATTGAGCCCTCCTGAGATAATTTAGACCATTTCCAGATTTAAAGTACGTTATGTACGTTATATATCATCATATATCATACATTTACATAACTCATAATATGGCTTCCCTATCCCTTTCCCCTTACTTAATAAACCTGCATTTGTTTCATTGCTCATTGCGCTGTAACAATAGATTTAATTTAATTGTGAAAACTTTTAATTGGCCTTAGATGTATATATTATGTGTTAGTATTAAGTATAAAACGCTGTAAGTTTTCTGAAAAATAAAAAAAAAATAAAAAAAATAAAAGATAAAAATAAATCTGTCTGAGTGTCTGTGTGTGTGTCTCTCTGTATTCCTCTACGATACCAATCAAAAGCTTAATCAGATTGAGCTGAAATTCGGTATGCAGGCATCATTTGGTCATGGCAAGAGTTGTGCTTGAAATCGGTCCACCATAGGGCGCACTAGTCGTAAATCATCCTCGAAATATTGGACTTGGAAATTTGCAATTTGGTAAACAGATGCCTTTTGGGGCCGAAATCACATTGTGAAATTTCGGTTGGAATACCTCATATACAAGCTGAACTAATTATAATTAAATTTTGCAATACAATTTAATCGAATATTAACACCGAACCGCTCGAGGCTAGCGGAGAAACGAACCACACCACAAGGGGCGATTGTGTGACGGAACCCAAAATCGACGGCGCTCATCAATGATAATAATGGAATTAATATTCAGATTAAATCAGACTTTGGCTACTTGCCGGGAAAGTCTTTAAGTGACACAGCCGATTTTTAATACGCTTTTATTAGGTCGACCTGTATGTAACTATGTAATGGAATCTAAGGTAACTAATTTAACCATCTTCCAAGGATCGTAGCGTCATGAAAATTGGCAGCTGTATGTAGTTCTGATGATAATACAATAATATGGTACTGTCGAACTGATCTGATGATGGAGTCGGAAGATATGAACTGGAACTTCATGATGGAACATATATTTGTTTATATCGTGATATATATTTATATATAGATCTTATATATATATATATACTTATATATATATATATATATATATATATATATATATATATATATATATATATATATATATATATATATATATATATATATATATATATATATATATATATATATATATATATATATATATATATATATATATATATATATATATATATATATATATATATATATATATATATATATATATATATATATATTTATATATAGATCATATATATATGATATAGATCGTGATATATATTTATTTATATTTTATATATTATAATTCTATTTTATATACCTACTATCATATTATATGTATGAATTTATATATAATATTAGTATATATATGTTATATAATATATATAATATATATAATAATAATATATATCTATATATGGTATATATCATATTTATATGTGTTTATATATAATATATAAAAAATAATTATTATTCCATATAACTTAGTAGATTGTCATAAATTTTAATTTAGTTTATAATTTTATTGATGTTTTTAAATTTAACTTTAAATTTTAAATTGTACTTAAGTATTAGACAAGATTTGCCCTCTCGTCTCAAAAGAATTCATCGATGTTAGTACCACCTCAACACAGGTTCATACCTAGTGAGGTGGTAAACCGTTATGTCAAAAGATGAATTTCCTTTCTAAGCTAGGTATAATATATACACTTATTATAAACTGTTTTTTTGTTAGAATAAGGATTTTCTTTGTAATTTGTATCTTGATTTACGGAAATAAATAAATAAATAAACATCGTATCATAGTTGTGTTTGGACTTGTTAGAAAAGTCTTGGAATGAACACGATTAGGTTTCAAGGTCTGCTGATGTGGTGTTTACGTGCATTTATAAAAGCGTGTTTTTAGTGTATTTTTAAACTATTAATTTATTTAATTTTGTGTGGCCAGCTGTAGATCGCAACCCCACTTAGGCACAGGCCGAAATATTTCTAGTTAATGTGGTATTTTGTTGTAATTGATTTTGATTTCAATTTTTTTGAAAAACATCGTTTTGACAGATGAATAGTGTCATTCTTCTTGTAAAGACAAGTTAAATGACAAATAATAATATGGTAAAGTTATCTGTATCGATAGTACTATATAAAGGAAATATGTACAAAAATATTGAAACTAATTCAATGAAATTTTAAATCTTATTTTATCTGAAGGTAAATTTTATTTTCATTCTCGAAATACCAGATAACGCAAAGCCATTTCCATTTAGGCGTAACAAAACTGTTTTTTAGCAATGCCCCGTTTTTAGTAATACCTCGAGACTTTAGCGATCTCTTTGGTAATGTTGCCGATCATTCTTGCCGTGGAGAATTCGATTTTATTTTGACACGAAAATAAACAAAAAACTCCCCAACAAAAACATAGTGTTCAAAGATCATCTATGTTTGTTTTTCGTTTTTTATTCCGTCATATCTTCCAAACGCTCAAACCGATTTAGAAGTATTAGGTATTGTTAGAATAATTATGTCATTCCGAGTTTCATAGAGTAACAACTATCCAAATATTAAGTCAATAGTTGTCTAAATGTTGAAATCTCCAAATGTCAATAACATAAATATATCGTGTATAGTGTCAAATGAAAGGTCTCATTGACTACATTCCGAAAATATACATGTATTTTTATGGGTAAATAAATAAACCACAAATATTTCATTAAAAACCATATTAAAATTAATTATAAATACAGTAATTCACTTTTTGTAACGGCAGTCGTTTTTTTATTCCTTTCAATTAGCTGTACCTGGCTACGCGTTGCTCTGGCTCAGTATGGCTTGTATTGCTTGTGTTGCTGCTACGTTCAACAGATGGCGCTTCCATTGCAGTAAAATATTACACTAAATACACGTACGTATTCGAATGAAGAACTCGCTGAAGAACTTTCGGAGCTTTAAGATTCTGAACAAACGAACATTTACATTTTGATTTATATAGTTGTTGAACGGTCTTCGATTTAGTACCTACTAGCTGCGCCCAGCGGTTTCACCCGCGTGGTGATGGAAAATTGTGATAATGATGATAGAAAATCATGCATCTTTATAAATTATAGCCTATGTGTTATTCTGATGTGTAAGCTATATTATTGTAAAGTTTCATCAAAATCCATTCAGTAGTTTTTGCGTGAAAGAGTAACAAACATCCATACATACATACAAACTTTCGCGTTTATAATATTAGTAAGATTAGGTATTTCAGCAGTATATATTTTTTATATTTTCAACGGATTTTAACTCCAAATTCCTGACAAAACATGCTATAACTCTAAGCAAAAACAGTTTTAAAAAATCGGTTGTGTCACCCAAGACTTTCTCGGCAAGCAGACAACCCCCCCCCCCCCCTTCTCCCCACCCGATAGTGATTGTATCGACTATAATGGCAAAAGTGGTATTTTTAGTAGGTACTTTAGCTTTTTTCCCAAAAATAATATAGGTAGTATTTTTTAAATACGGTGGTATTTATATTTTTTTGCGTCACATGTATTCGACATATTCCAACCAACGGGATTTCAAAACGTTATTTCGGTCTAACAAGGCGTCTGTGTACAGAATTTCAAGTCTCTAGCTGCAATATTTCGATATTTAAGTATGTCTAGCGCGCCCTCCAGTGGACCGATTTCAACTACAATCATGTTACCATGACCGAATGATGACTGCAAGCCAAATTTCAGCTCAACCGGATGAAGCGACTAGGCGCTACCGGGGAGGAATACACACACATACCCTCTCTCTCTCTCACACACACACACACACACTTACTCTTACTCTCTCTCTCACACACACACATACACACACACCCAAACACACACACACACACACACACACACACCGACTTCAGTTTGAAAATAGTCTTAATCATCTTGAGAGGGGTCAAAATGTATATATCCGTCTTCAACTCGGATTTCTTTTTAGCGCCATTACAATACTTTCACTCTGCCGGAATATCAAAAATGTCTTAAAAAAACACGTGCTTTTTTGGATGATTTAGTCGAATGCGTTGCAATTGTCTACCAGTGCCTCTGGTAGATAATCAGATGCTGGGTCCATCGCGCTGCTGACAGTACGATGGATTGCCGGTGAGAAACCAAGCGCTCACACTTCTTGCAGCTCCTTTTTTTACGCCAACGCTGGTGCCTGCGTTGCCGAACGACAAGTATAGTCACTGTATGATACTCATATTTATTTACCGGTAAAATATGTACCGGTTTGTTAAATAAATGACGGGATATTATTAAATAAACCTTTAATTATTAGCTTAATCATTTACATATAGTGTTACCTTTAAAATATACCTTATTTTATGCTACACTTATACTAATGAATCATCGAAATCGTCGAATCGTTGAATCACTTTCAGACCTCTCTGATATTTGTATTTTACGACCAATAGAATTAGCCGTCTCAATTAATTAAAATTCTGGCCGAAAAGTCGTGCATCGTTTGTGCCACAAACCATTTTCAGGAAAACGTTTGCTCGCACTTAAGTGGTGTACATTATTACAGGCTCGCATGCCACCCCAAGAACGATATCTGATTATTCTTACTACCATGGAGTGAATGCTGACAGTTACTGACAACACAGTCCACCGTTTAACTACTCCAAGAAGCCCGTAAGGGTCCAACGCCTTAGCGCGAGGCACTGAGAAGTGGACCCCAGGCTGGTATAACAATATGTGATCGTTCTATCAGCCGTGGGATGAGCGTAGAAGACTTTGAGATGGTAAAAACCTACCGTCCAGCAAAGCCACTAACCCGCCAGACTCCAACGCCTTACGGCGAGGCACTAGGAAGGTAACCCAGTGGGGCCACCTCGCCCCTTGGCTTCATTTTTGGCAGGATATCTCCGTTTGGAATTAACCTCTAGGATACCTCCTTCCTCCCGACTGCTTACGGAACCGAAGTCGCTTACGCGGCCTCTACCTGCCGTAACTTCAGCGGTGATTCAGTTTGAAGTTTGCCACTCGGGTGGCTAAATGGTCGTTTCAAGAGCAGTTGTCGTAAGGTTAACAACTACTCCGAGGAAACATTCTTGTTTCCAGACTCCCCTGGCTGTTAGTCGGAATGCACAATCAACATAAAAACCAGCCCCAATTGTCATTTGTTTAAAAGCAAAATAAATAAATGGCTGTTGCAAAAAGAGCGTTTATCTATCCATGCCATGATCGATATAGTAGAATAAGTTGAAGTTGACTTAACATATATTGTGTTTATATGTATGTATGTGTGTATATGCGTATTCTAATGTATTTAGTATTTCTATTTCATATATAATATTGTAATTTTTAATAAATTTTATTATTATATATATTTTTTATTACTATATATATATTTTAATTATTATTATTATTATTGTGTTTGGTTAGTACATCGACCCTCGTTTTAAATGTAAAAATATAAATTGCTTGCCCTGGAATGGGTATATCCCAGTTGGGCAGCACTAGCCAGTGAATGAAAGAATAAAGTTTTTGCCATTTGTTTTAATATTATACTTATTGTAAATGGTTAATTTGATAATTCCAATAAAAAATAAAAAATAAAAAAAAATAGATAAAAATAAAATTGGCTGACGCCGCACGGTGCTCAAACCGTCCAGAATTGCCCGAAATTTGACTCCTTAGGGAGACTTGCCCGCAGGCTAGAGTCCTACCCGGGCTCGCACTTCTGCGTGGAGGCCGCCGAATGGGCGTTGACCCGTGCTTTTGACTGACCCTATACAACTGGGTCTTAGTGGCCAAACTGCAATAGCGCCCATTAGCTTCTGTCAGATCACTGAAGTTAAGCAGCGTCGGGCGTGGACAGTACTTGATGGGTGTCCGCCTGTGATGGGGCGTTTACACTCTCGCGCGAGGCGCGAGGCGAGACGCAAAACCGTGTAGTAAACAAACGGAACAGAGGCAAAGCTTCTAGCAAGTAGGTAAACATTTTGTACGCTCGTTAGAAGCTTTGCCTCTGTTCCATTTGTTTACTGATATGGTTTTGCGTCTCGCCTCGCGCCTCGCGCGAGAGTGTAAACGCCCTATTAGAGTACTGCCACATGTGATAAAAGCTGGCTGCCTGTAATATAATTATCGTTTGACATTATATTACAGGCGTCATAAAGACATTATAAAATTAGAGATATTATATTAAAACCTAACACGGCCCGGTTCCGGATTCGATTCCCAGCTGGGTCACCATTTTCCGTTGTGATAAATTTAACGGAGTTGCATCTTCAATTCTGTCCATGGAATGCAATAACAAGACACAAACTTACACAAGTTACAAGCACACTTACATAAAACACTTATAGTAGGGTTGAAAATAGGAGATTGTCGTATGGCAATAGACCACAATAAAGAGTAGAAACATCACAATAAAGAGTAGAAACAAACAAATATTAAGGTGGGCCGTTACCTTAACCCATAGAAAGCCAGCAATGGGAATTAAACTCACGATGGCACGTTTTCAACCCTCGAATATTTTTGGTAGGGAGTGTTAGTGCATGCATACTCATAATATATAAAGGTGGCTTATTCAATGAAGGCGACTTTTATCTCATACTAGCTTACCCGTTCCCACTTCGTTACTTGTGATGAAATTATGAGTGTGGTTTGGTTAGTACTGAGTGCTATGATTTATTTCCTGACTGCCAAAAGAAGGGTTATATTTTTACTGTATGTATGAATGTATTTGCATGCCAATTTGACTATATTACCGTTATTTGTGAGTGTTTTCTTGTGAGTGTCTTATTTGTGAGTGTCTTATCTTTTTAACCATTTATGCAGTACTGACTTAAATATAAAATTTAGACATAATGCTGTCGCTGACTTTTTTGTAGGCATTATCAAGCTCTACAACTTTTCTTTAGAAATTAATCATATATCTCTCATCGTTAAGGCAGCGTTAGTTAGAAACGTTTTCGTTCGACCGTTTTTTCCGACTTACTTTGGAAATCCGACTACCACGAAAAAGTCTTTTAAGTTTTCGAATTAATACATAGCCTATGACACTCACAAATAACGTGGCTCTCTATTGGTAAAAGAATTTTCAAAATCGGTTCAGTAGATCCAGAGATTACTTCCTACAACGTCACAAACTTTACCTCTTTATAGTATTAGTATCATATAATTGCACGTGAATTTTCATTACAGAAATACCACCGGTCGGTGGTAATAGCATTCCAGGGGTTAAAGGATTCAAAAGAACCACCCCTCAAAATTTGTGTTTTCGTTAAGAGATCATACAGCGACTGTATGGTAGTCGGATGGCTGGTATGTCTCGATCGCCCGACTTCTTTGATTGGTTTGACACATTCTTTATCGCCTCGTCGATTTTAAATTGATATGGTAGAGAGCTGAACAGCGCGATTCAGTTTTGTCTCCTGTCATGAGACCCGAATAATTTTTAATATATCAGTTAATTTTATAGATTGCAATATTATTATTTTACCAATATACTTCCGGACGATATGGAGAGATTTGTTTATATAGTGGGCGCCAGCCCGGAAGAAGAAGAAGATTTATTTCGGATCTATGAACAAGTGCCAGAGTCCTTCCACCGTTTAGAATTCTTCTGGGGCAGGGGTATGTAGGCTGCGTCGGGATTTGCGTCGGTTCGCTCAGTCCATCTCAGGCACGGGGGTATTTAGAATCCCTTAGTGACCCAGTCTACGGTAAGATGACCATCCCTATGGGATGAACGGCCTTTTATGGCTATTGAATTGCTAAATTATTTGAATCATTTTCCTTACTAAATAATATATTATTATTCTCGTTCGAACGCCCTCTAGCGGTGGCGCGGCGAGTTACTTAGCAAAGATTGACATCATTTTGCTCAACCTGCATTGTGCTACTAATGCCCGCGTTTCGCCGCTAGATGGCGCGGACGCGACGGCGGATTCGGTTAATTTAAATTAAATCTTGTTGGAATATGCGCAAAATTAACTTGTAACATAAATAAGTGTGCTTTATTTTCCTTAGTAAAGAATTCTGAGTTTAATGAATTTTCCCAAATAATAACGGAAACTAATTTTGATATCTTATAAATGTATCTCAACCAATCCTTTCCTTTTATGGTTTTTTTTTATTCTATTTTATTTATATGAAAAAAATGAAAATGAAATATATGATATATGATGATATTAAAATTGAAATTATTCTGATATTGAGATGATTATGAGTAAAATAAAAGATACTTTTCCGACCCAAATTTACTATTTATTTTTCTATAACCTGTTGCGAAGACATTTCCCGAAACTATATGTGTGATATTGAATATTTATATTATTTATGAAACTTAACTTTTAATCCGTCGATCGTCGAAGGCCTTGCGAGATTTTACGAGCGTACGTTACAATTATTACATTTTTCCCGTGTTTCGATGAGCATTATTCGTAACTGGTTTTCCCTATTTTTGCCCTACAATGATTTGGCAATTTTTAGTGTCGGGTACGCTGCACTTTCAAATATCGTAAACGACGGTAGTCTTTTGCTCTATTATTTTCCCTGATATTTAAATTTGGAAATATTACGTATTTCCTGACGATGACTCGCATTTATATTTATCTACAATTTGGTATTTTACTTCATAAGCTATTTTATTAATTTATCTGATTTTTAATTGCCTCGGGAAGAACTCAATGCCACTCTGACTTCGCCACGTTTTAATCCCAAGATTGTCTAACGTGGATTTTAATTGTATTTATATATTTTTTACAGCCTACATTTTAAGTAGAGATCGCCGAAATGATTTTAGATTTATTGGCGGTGTCTATCGTGGATCCTATATTCGAAACTACGGATTCCTATATTCAGAAAAACGGGTTAGCACGTATATGTCGTGCAAGACGGGTCTGAAGGACTAAAAGTATTGCACGATCGTGGTATTGCAAGTTAGAATAAAAGAAATTGAACTTTACTTTAAAAAAACCGAAAATGAGAATATAATCTACTTGCCCCCAAATAGGATGTGAAGATCACGCTGGAATGCTTTGCCTGCGCCGCACTTGATTCTAGTTATAATTTCTAAAGATGACTTTGACTTTTATATTTTATTCGTAGATGTAGGTAGGCCACTTCGAAGTCGTGAAATGAGCTCCGGCGGCCGGTAATCGCCGCGAGGCAAAAACCGACCGCCGCGCTGAAACGACGACCTTCCCAGGCGAGTGCTTCGGGCCAAAAAAAAAAGAAACTCTCACTAGCGATTCTCTACACCCGTGTTCCATCTAATCGCTAGTGATGCCTATTGTGCGATAAAATTCGCTTGTATCCTATATTATTGTTATTTTATTTTTGTTAACTAATTTTGGCAATAATTGTTTATTATATTGTTTGTTAAACCCGTAATGGTTTTATGACCATTACACTCCGCAAACCTTGGGAATAATGAACCCAGTTTGGCTTCTGTCCTGAAAAAAAAAACTGGATCGACTTCAAACAACTATATTTATTTCTTGCCCATGTGCGATTCCGATTTTTCTATTATTATAACTCTAGCGACAAAATATCGGAATTGCTAATTTGATAGAGTGTAGGAATTTAAAAATTTGGTCAAAGTGTAGGAGTTTCTGCTAAAATATTTTAGAGAGATCAAAGAATATGGACTGCCTAGAAACGTATACCATTGTTATTCTATTATTTTGTTTCCGATCATTATTAAAACGTTTTCTATTGGTGACTTACTGCATTACCAAATACCTGTTGTTTTTCGGATGCGCTGTAGAAAATGTAACGATGTAATAATACAAGGAAATACGCATGTTTCAATAAGAATTACGTATATAACTCAGACTGTGGTCCATACGTATGAATTACGATGACTTGTAACGGTGTTGGCGTGGCGTTAGCTACGGCGTCGAAATGTTAAAACAATACTAGGTATTTCATTATATCACGACCTTGGGATCTCCCTTCTAAAATGACAGCATGTGGTAGTATACGTATGGTTATAGCCGGACACATAAATGATGTTGAAATTACAGTATATCTACTGTTATTTTCGTATACATACGGGGTGTTTTTACTGGACGGGCATTTTTTATTTTGGGTGAATCAGTACACTGTAGAGAGCAACTTTTGTTAAACAAAAATGGAAAAATCAAAAAAATATTTTTCTTTTTTTTTATTTGAAAATTTGAAGAAATTGACTGTTAAATATAGGTTTAAGAAGCGTTTAAGCGCGCTGCGCCATCTAGCGGTAGGTAATATAGCGTAAATAAACAATATTAATTTTTAAAAAATAATAAAAAAATGTTTTTGTTCTTTTTTTATTTGAAAACTTGTAGACCTTCTTGTACTGATTTACCTACTAAAAAAAATACCGGTACAGTAAAAACATCCAGTATAATCGAATAATGGAGTTTCAACTAAATTTCTTGTAATTCACAAAAATCCAATACATTTCTTAGTGTGGACATTGAGAGGTGTCGATTACTGCGGGCAAACTTGCCACTCCAGGGAATTATAACGACATCATGCGATTCTGTCTCCCATGGAGTGAACGTAATGACATAATGAACAACACGAACTGCAGTCAAGCTACGCCAGTAGCCCGTAAGAGTGCAACACCTCATCACGAGACACTGGGAAGTGCGACCTGCGGGCAAACCTCGCGCTCTTACGTTTGAACGCATTCCTCCATTATTCAGTCTGGTCAAGAATTTGATGTCAAAAGTAAAAAAATATAATTTTGCATTCTATGTCTTAAATGATTTTTAACGATAATACCCTGGAGAATCTTTATTTTTATTTATTTATTTATTTATTTAAATCCAAAATAAAAATTTCAATGTTGACATAAATAACACAGTGTAAAAAAGAGCAAATACATCATTGTTTGCGAAGCAAAAAAAGTACAGATTTGATGGATTTTATCAGCTCCACTAGACTACAGTCTGTTCTGGAGTGATACCACACTTATATTTGTTACATATCTTCGACAATCTTCGACAAAAACAAGGCGTTTGGAGAAATTGTACAAACTGCGTAACCTACAACCTTTGCAATAATAGAGATATTGCGCATGTTTCTAAATTGCTTAGTTTAGGTAGTTTTATAATCAGTAAAACGAAAAATTAAAACTTTACGAACCGGTTGGTCATGTAGTGGTTTTAAAATTGACCTAGCGTTGAAATCTTTCGCGTACATAGAAAATCTGTAAAATTTTGACGACGATTTCAGGGTATTATTTATAATATGTTTTAGGGGGAACCGAGGTACGGGAGTTACAGTAAATTATTCGAACGATTTGTAATGACTTATGATGATCAACAATGCAAGATTAAAATCAACAAACATCTCTAACTCCAAGACGCGGCTAACGTAATTTAACAGGCAAAACTGTCTAACCGCCTGAGGACTAATAGCATACAAAGAAACAGTAATTTCATTTTTAAATGAGTCTTTCATACATTGCAAATTATCAATGTATAAAAAACTGTGTCTTTCACAGTTGCAAATATAATTTCACACGAAAAATACTCCACTTAATATCAGATCTACCGTTATATAAGCGCGTACATTTAGCCTATTTAATTACTCTCGTTTGACGTTATCAATGGTAAGCCATCTCTTCAATAAGCTTCTTTTTGAATTATTAAATGGTCTAAGTATTAAACATTCGGTACACAGGTGCCAACAAGGCAACTGTGTACCGAATTTCAAATCTCTTACTGCAATATTTCAAGGTTGTAGTATGACTAGCGCGCCCTCTGATGGACCTATTATGGACTACAATCTTTTGAACTCTTGTTATGACCGATTGATGCCTGTATGCCAAATTTCAGCTCAATCGAAAGAAGCGTTTAGACGCTATCGTGAAGGAATACACACACACACAGCCACACAGACTCACAGATAGACAGTCCCAAAAAGTAGAAAATCGGTTGAGTTATCCAAACACTTTCCCTGCAGGACTTCCAAGAATCAACATTAACCGGCATAGGAGTGTTGGAAGATGCGTTATCATAGTAAACAATGCTATCTGTTCGATAAACCCCTAACCCTCTCCCCCCCCCCCCCCCAAACACCACTCCCCTAAACCATTTTCCCCACAGAACCCCCTTCCACAAACCCCTTCTCCGAAAACCGCCCCTTGAACCTTCCTCACAAAATCTTCCCTCTCCCCACACCCCCACACCCAACCGCCCTCTCTTCCCTCACCCCCCCCCCACCAAACCTCAAATCTCCCCCAAACACCCCCTCCCCCAAACGCAACTTCCCTAAACCACTTACCCCACAAAATACCCTTCCACAAATCCCTCGCCCAAAACCGCCTATTAAACCTCCCCCGCGAAATCCTCCCTCTCCCCACACCCCCACACCCCAACCTACCCCCGAACCCTTCCCAAATCCCCAAGCCCCTCTCCCATAAATCTCCCCCAAAACACTCCCCTCCCCAACCCCCTTTTGCATCTTGAGCACTTGCTTATCTATTAACCTTTAGAAAGCTAGCCATGGTAATGACACTCAAGACGGCATGTTTTCAAACTTCGAAAATTTCTTTTTAGAGAGTGTTAGTGCACGCATACTAATGTAAAAAGGCGGCTTGTTTATTGAAGGCGACCTTTTCGCATATAATTACATAATTGCATAAATACGGTATTCAAATCAAGTTATCTTCTTCAAATTTAAAGCACACGTGATACGGCACATTCCTCCGTTTTAACCCCCCACCCTTGATAATTATGACAGCAAGTCTAGTACATTTATAGTGTTTTTGTAGTATTTCCTTGGTATTAAAATAACTATTTTCCAATATGTTTCGTTTCTCGGCTAGCCTCTGGCGGCTAACATCTAGAATATTTTTTTTTTTAAAACACTTCGTTATCTATTCTAGAGCCATTGCAAGTTGCGCAGATATTTTTTTTAAAAATTATTCTACGTAGACCATATCGCCATCCCACTAATGAACTTTATAAAGAAGCTAAAGTTCTTGATTGTAACTTTTTCTAAAAACTTTCCTCTTAAGGCTATTTTTGGACAATAACTCAAATTTAAGAATAATTCAGAACCGGCGACCAACGAGACAAGTTTTAGAAAATAGCCTAATAATACCCAGAAGGAAAACATCATTTGGACAAAGACATTACTCTTTCATTGCGCCGAGATTTTATAATCTGATCAATATGGAAATAAAAATGAATTTGATATTTAGGGAATTCAAAAATAAATTAAACAAATCGTTATCGAATCATGACAGACTAACCATACATCAAATGTTAGAAATAATAATATAATAAAACTTAGGTGCACAAATTATTAACATATTTTTAAACATGTATGTTTAGTATTTTTTAACATTGAACTAACTACCAAAAAATATTTGACTTTGACAATGAATTATACTTTTTTGTCTCGGTATATTTATATTAAATCCTATATTACTTTACATATATTAAATAATAATGACTGTTTCTTTCTTTTCTCACATATAACTTTATCTATATTGTTTAATCGAATTTTATATTATATTTATTGCCGATTATATAATGAAATTGCCTTTTATTTATTATATTATCTTTTAATATTTTTTTATTATTTTTTTTAATTTTATTCTGACCACCACATTTTAGGGCAATTTAGTGTCATTAGCTTTTTACTAAAACTTGTACATTTGTAAGCAACCAAGCAATCAAGCAAACTTGATTGTAATATTGGAGTCCTGTCCACCCTAGAACGGGCTAGTCCCAGTTGGGTGACAGAAACAAATTGCCATTCGGTTCCTGTTATTTTTGTAAGCTAATCAATGTTTTATAGTAATTAATTCCTAAATAAATAAATAAATAAATCTAATTATAAATTTTAATAATTTAAGTAACTCAGACATACGTCTTATTCTTGCACACGGTTTTCTTTGAGGACCATGCTTGTTTCGAATTCTGCTTTCGTCCTTAGTTGCGCCCCTATCCGAGTTCAACACCGCCGGGTGGGTCTCTATTTTTTATAGTATTGGTGCCCCAGCGGGCGGCGCGGCGCGGCGCAGTGGCGCTTGTCGAGCGTCGTCGCGCTTTGCGCGGAATGGTTAATTGAATCGCCCGTTCGGCGGTTCGCGCATCGATCACGCGGCAAAAAGGCGCAGACGCGGGCGGCGAGCGCTTTTTGCGCGGCCCGAAAGGAGCGGCCGGCAGCGCGACAAAGCTACAAAAAACGACCAGCGAAAGAAGAAGGCCGCTCGCGGACGCACAAAGGCTGGTGACGCGCGACGCGACGCGACGATCGCGCTTTCGATGACAACGAAATCTCTGACAATGAAGTGTCAGGCAATCGCAACGTCTCGCCGAGTTTAGAGACTGACTACGTGTGTACTATGTGTAGGAAAGAAGTGATATTGGGTTCTTAACTGAAGTTGCTGTTTTACGGGGTGGTCAATATAAAAGAGATCCCGTGTCCTGTATCATACTGAAGTACCTAGGGGTAGTGCAAACATTACAACCTGCGGATTACGCAAAACTACAACATTATTGTGAATGGTTACTCACTCGTGTCGCTGATGGTTATCTATACAATACAATTTAGTTCTGCTCCAGTAGGTAGGCTTTCCTAAACTTGGATGTGTTTTTACCTCAAAAACTTTAAATACAGTAATTAATTAAAGAATATTAACTATCATGATCTAGTTGTGGCAATATAAATTAATTTTAGTAATATATAATCGGTTTGAAAACCATTGATAAATAGACAATAATCTAGTAATCAAAATTGCTGATCAAAAAAAGAGCGCAATATCTGGAGTCATAATTATCAAGGCAATAATATGAGGGTCATAAAAATAGATAAGCGTATACTAAAAATATCTAAATTTAAACTAATTGTCAAATCTAGCAATATAGCCGTCGTCGATAAAAATAAAAATAAAAATTACGCTCTTTGGCAAATTTCATTATTATGAATTTTCCGTTATTTTACATTAGGATGCTCTTTAAATAAGAATTCAGCATTATCCAAATCTCGTCATATACTGGATTCTTGACTAGGCCATTAAATAGGATTTTTTGAATTGATCCTCTCCAAGACATCTGATTTGTTGAGACCTTATTATAATAACACAGGCTTTGGTGAAGGAAACTGTTGCGCACTTTGCTAAGCCTGTGCCGATTTAGATGCAGATCAAATTTATTTCTGGATACAAATCTTTATTTTATCACATACGAAGCATGGTTCCATCTTAGCGGGTACGTGAACTCTCAAAACACTCGCTATTGGTTAACAAAAAATCGCAGGGAACACTTGAATGTGCCTCTACATGACGTAAAAATAGGCGTTTGGTGTGCAGTTTCAGTCCGACGGATTGTAGGCCACATTTTCTTTAATAAAACCGTAAACTCTGAAGTGCATGTATCGAAATTTTTGCAACCATTCATGGCGCAGCTAACGGAGGAAGAACGAGAGTATGCGTTTTTCTAGAAAGATGGTGCTACGTCGCATACTTCACGGTTTTCAATGGCATACGCCCATGAAGCTTTCAGAGAAGAGCGTACAGTTTCCGCACGTTTATGGCCTCCCAGATCCTCCGATCTGTCCACCTGCGATTTTTATTTGTCGGGTAATTTTTAAAGGGTCAAGTGTTCGGGGTAAATGTTTTAATGTTTTAAAGATAAATTTTAAGGGGAGGAGTTGAAAATAATCATTCGCAATACGATTGCGGAAATCCCACCAATTGTGATTTTCGTTGTTTTTTATCGAAGTTGTGTGTTTACGGTATTATTAAAGAAACTCTTGAAATTCCAAATCAATCCCAAGTTATCCAAGTTCAAATTTGCCAGTGTGGAAAAACCAGCAATTATATAGGTAAGAACACAATACATGATTGTTTCTATATTTTTATTATAACTTTTGGAAATACTTTCCGCCACGAGGGTAAAAAGAGACGTAAACATAAATATAAAATGGAATCAGAGGATGTTCTTTTGTGGAAATGGAAATTTAAATTGGAAGGCACGTTTATATTAGGCAACCTTCGCAAAATCAGCCGTATTTGCTATTAGGAAAGTGAGAAATTTTGGCCGAGCAACTAGCAGCGATAGCAGCGATTGCCTGCACTATTGATTCCACAAAAAAATATCCTACGGAATATTACTCTCAGAAAACGCCCCCGACGTTCACCGTGTATGTATGAAATTAAATTTTTCACTCTACTCCAGTAGATAGACTTTCCTACACTTCGATGCTCCATTAAGTCTAACATAAATGTAATTAATATGAACTGTTCAGGGCTTTAAAAAGCGTTATTAACCGACTTCAAAAAAAGGAGGAGGTTAATTCGTTTGTATTTAATCTAAAAAGGAATATAATTTAATTTAAAAAAGGAGGAGGTTAATTTTATGTTTGTTAATTGAGGTTAATTCGTTTGTATTTAATCTAAAAAGGAATATAATTTAATTTAAAAAAGGAGGAGGTTAATTTTATGTTTGTTAATTGAGGTTAATTCGTTTGTATTTAATCTAAAAAGGAATATAATTTAATTTAAAAAAGGAGGAGGTTAATTTTATGTTTGTTAACTCAGAACTCCGTCATTTATGAACCGATTTAAAAAATATTATTTTGTTTGAAAGGATGTACTTCCAGATTGGTCCCATTTTTATCAAAATCGTGTTCTGATGATGGGATCCATGAGGAATTGAGGAAACTCCTCAAATATTATCATCTCCTAAAATTTTACATGTTCAGTTCCGATGACAATGCATTTTTTATGGTAAGAATGACCTGATTCTACAACTTGCGGTGTCAACTACAACGGCTCGCCCGTCACCACAGGACGTTTTAACGATTTTCTCGTTCTATCGCCCTGCAGTGAACGTAGAAGACTTTGGACAGAACAAATCCAACGTCCAGCTACGTCACAACCCGCAAGAAGCCAACGCCTTACCGCGAGATAGCCAGAGTTACCTGGCGGGCCGACTCTCGCGCCCTTGCTTCCAATAATAATTGTGACCAGATTTCTCCGGTCTCTCGATTGGTTCCGAGTTCGAGGTCGCTTGCGCGGTCCTCTCCCTTACGAAGCGGTGAAACGGTGTGAACCGAATCTATCGCGGACCAAGGCGTCCTTTGCCCGACTCTGAATCGGGATCGGATGACCAATGGTCATTTCAAGAGCAGTCGCCGTAAGGTAGACAACCACCCCCGCTCTATAGGAAACAATACAGTTCCCAGACTCCCCCGATTGTTAGTCGGAGAGCACAGTCGATTGGCTTGCGCCGCTCGGTGCGCAGACCGTCCAGGAGCGCCAGAGGTTTGATTCCCAGGGGAGACTGGTTGACCCAGTGTCCTACCCAGGCTCGCACCCTATGCGTGGAGGCCATCGGATGGGTGTTGACCCGTGAGTGTGACCGACCCTGAACACATGGGTCATCGTGGCCACCTCATCATGGGCCCATTAGCTCCCGACCTGATTCTACACCCAGGGTTGGCTCCCGACGAGGGAACACCTCAACTGTCAACAGCACAGACACGAAATTTTGTATACGCATTCCGTTATGATAGCCCTTTCTAAGTTTTACCATGACACGGCTGCTGCACCCATGGTTGGCTCCCGACAAGGGAACTCCTCAACGGTCAACAGCACAGACACGAAAATTTGTATATGTATTCAATTACGATAGCCCGTTCTAAGACTTCCTATACACTAACGACATTCACACCTGATCACAAAGCGACTCGTTCATATGTGGGATTGTTGGAATATATCCACACGATTCAAATAGCGCGTAATTTCGATGCTAATTCAGGTGAAGAAAGACAGTTGTAAGTGCTTTGCATAGCATTAGCGTTAATTAAAAGCAGCAGACAACAGCGTCTATTAATTTATGTTATGTTTACACACGACTCGAAATAAGAAAAAGCGATCGCGCTGCACTAAGCTGATATAATGGCGTTCATCAACACGGGATTTCGTTTTATTGCTTGCTTATTATAATTGGTATTATATTGCAAGAAGGGGATTTCCCATGCCATCGCTATCGCTTCGACACTCGCTTCTTTATAGCATTTCAAATTTAAATTCAAATTCAAAATTCTTTATTAATCTATAATATTACATATATTTTCAAAATTCAAAGCCATCCTAACTAGGCCTCGCCTGTACTAAGGTAGGCTTAATATAAAAGAAGGTAGAGTGGTTTTCGTAACTTGCTGTATTATCTTTGAATATTATTATGTTACGTTTAAGAAGATAGATATGTCTCCAAAATAATAAAGCGTAATAATATTAAATTTAGGTATATACATTTAAACATACACATACATACATAAATAAATATATACTTTATAGATAAATATAAAATAATACTATATATATATATATATATATATATATATATATATATATATATATATATATATATATATATATATATATATATATATATATATATATATATATATATATATATATATATATATACATATATCTCGCAAACCGTGCTCTATTTTAATATATATGTTATTAATGTCTCCGTTTCTTGTCGACCCATAGTCAAAAATGACTTAGTTAGGTTTTTCTTTACGCCGTGACTAGTCCTGGATTTCAGTCCTGCAAGAAAAACACTATTCATTTTGTTGAACAGTCGAGGAGAAATGTAAAAAAAGTGTTTCTGCTCAAAACTTGTTCTCTTTTTTTGGATTAGGTGCTGTCTGGTAGTTGTTACTCGTGTTCCTTTACGGTGTGTTGAATATAGATGATAAGTCTCATGATTATAGTAGTAGAGTAGGACTACCTTAGCGCATATTTGACGAACGTCAAGGACTTTAGATTATATACTGTATTAGATTGCTCCATTCCGTACTACGATCCGGCAGCAATAATTTTATTACATAACGGAACGTGTAAATGGCACTTGTAGTTCCAAAAAATTAAAATAAAATTTTGTTATGGTCTATATGGCTGTATTGATGATATATCAGTAGGTACGTCGCCGCACTTTATATAACGCGCTAAACACGCCTATACGGTACTTATCCTTATCTCAAAATAAAATAAATTAAAATTAAAAACACATTTATACAACTTTAATTAAAATGCTCTGTCCCGATGCAACCCTGGGTGCAGCAGCCATGTCATAGAGGAACTTAGAACTGGCTATCATAATTGAATGCTATACTGAATTTCGTATTTGTACTGTTGAGAGTTGAGAAGTCCCCTCGCTGGAAGCAAACTCTGGGTGCAACATTCTATCGCGGTGAAACTTAGAATGGGCTATCATAACTGTATGCGTATACAATTTTTTTTCTGTGGTGTTGACCATTAAGGACTCCTCTCGTTGGAAGCGAACCCTGGGTGCAGCAGCCCTGTCGCAGTGAAACTTAGAACGGTCTATCATAATTGAATGCGGATACAAGAGTGTGTGTTTGTGCTGTGCTGTTTGGTAGAGTATCCTCGTCGGGAGGCGATCTTGGGTATAGAATCAGGTCATACTCACCATAAAAATGCATTGTCATCTTAACTGAACCAACGTATAAAATTTAAACTTCATAGGATAAAGGGAAGTGGTTCTAATTCAGCTTGAAAAATAGAGCTAAACAAACAAACAAACATTGCAAGGTAAATAAAAGCTTGTAATAACAACAAACAAATTTTTAAACCAAATCTTTTATTATTTTAATATTATTTCCAAAAATATGTCAATATTTAATTTGGTATACAGGTATAAATACATTTCAATACGCACTTTAGATGACATTCTATCTCTACGTAATATTTATATGATAAATTAGCCTACATAAAATGACGAACGGCACTAATGATTGCATTTTATTATTATTATCATTGCATACATTGTTACATTATTGAGTTTTCATAACCAAACAGCTCAAAAAAAAAGAATCATTATCAATTTTATTATAGATTGCCATATAAATTGCTATTAGTTGCGCCGTAAATGCTATCAGCGCCACCTGCATTTCGCCAGTGCAGAAGTGATGCCAAAATGAACTATGAAATCTAATAGAATTTATTGTAGATGTTAAGCTCAACTGGAAGGACCACATACAGGATACTGCATCAAAAGTCCGCCAACTTATCCACATATTTAAGGTACTAAGGAGTGTAATCTCAAAGCCCTTAATTAAAACCATCTATTATGCTTTAGTCAATAGTATACTATCATATGGGATCATTGGATGGGGTGGCGCGTCACTTTCAGCTCTAGATCCCTTGATTAAGGCTCAAAAGTCAATAATTAGGGTAATCAATAAAAAGCCCTTTAGGTTCTCCAGCGACCACTTATTTAAAGAGTTCCAAGTACTATACATACGCCAATTATATGTGAAAGTATCAACAATATTTTATTACACCCACACAGAGGGGCCTATTATTAAATGTCACACTACCAGAACACGAGCAGTTACAGCCATGCAACATGATGTCCCCCTTAAGAAAACTAAATTCGCCCAACGACATTTTTCTTTTCTAGCTGTCCGACTACACAATAGAATAAATTCGGAATTAAAAGTGAAGTTAGATACCATACGAGGAAGAAAAATTATGACGGAATGGTTGATTGAACTAGGAAGGAATGAAACGGATAAATTAATTAATTATAATGCTGTATAAGAATACCTAACTACAAAAAAAATACTACTTTTATGTATATATATATAGATGTAAAACATATGTATATGTATAGATTATGTATAAATGTATATATGTATATATGTGTATGTATATGTGTAGATGTATATGTGTATGTGTATATATGATTATTTAATATTATTATGTATATTATGTTACTAAAATAGACTAAGTATATGTAATATCTGTGTAAATATAGAGATATCACATAAAACAATGCTACATTAAGTTACACTTAGCAACTAAAAAAAAAAAAGGAAAAAAGGAATACATAAAAATCTACCTTAGTACGGGCATCACTCCAGGAAGGTAGATTTGAATCTTATTAAGCTAGTGTTTTAAATGTGTGTGAAATATTAAAAAATAAATACTATATATAATTAATATATGGTATTCTATTTCAAAATTATCTGATACTCACACTCATACAAGATACATTTTCTCATACTCACACTCACACTCATTTTCATTTTAACTTATATAAGGTACGAGATGGCATAATTTTAATGCGCGATTTGATGTCCGCACTTTGGCCTCGATCAACACAAACTGAACGATCTTCCAACGTGTGGTTTGAGCCACAACTTCCTGGCAAATATGAGTGCCAGCCAGGGGCGTAGCTAGGGGGGGCAGGGGGTACATATGTCCCCGGGCGCCACAGCTTAGGGGCGCCAAAATGAGGATGGATTTAAACTAACTTTTGTATTTTAATTTTATAAAAATGAATGTATTTTAAAACGCGAGATGTTAAACAAAAAATTAAAAATCTTCAATGTTCAAAAAAATTGTGACATTACCACCCTGGTTTTTACGTTTTAAACAAAAAACTCAACAAGAAATATCAGTACGGTTTTTACGTTTAAAAAACCCTAATACCATAGACACCGACGTCAATGGTCACGAATTGTTCACAGAAATCGGAGACTGCAAAATGATGCTCAGTACCCGGATTGAAATTCTACCAGAAACTCCTTTAGACCTTCTTGGTTTTATTGTATCATATGGAGATGACGTGTTTCCCAATATGCGTATTTCACTGCAAATTCTTTTAACAATTGCTGTTTCAATTGCAAGTTGTGAGCAGTCTTTCAGCTAACTAAAGCTTATTTTATCATATTTACGTGCTTCAATGGGACAAGATCGTCTGAGTGATCTTGCACTCCTTAGCATCGAAAGACAAACCCTTGATTCTATTAATTTTGACAACGTATTTGATGAGTTTGCGACAGTCAAATCGAGGAAGATCAATTTATTGTAGAAATCCAATTCATATATACTACACATACACACTCACGGACCAGTACAATAAATATGTATAGAATTTTGTTTTTATAAGTATTTAGTAATTTTAATAATTTATTAGTATTTATTTTAGTGTTTATTTAATAATTTTTTTTAATCCATAAAAAGAATTTTTAGTTTTTATTCTATTATGGAACGCCGATTGGTAAAAACTAAAGTCCCATTGCATTTTAATTGTATTTAGAAAAAAATGAATTGCAATGGGATATTACGACTTTAGTTTTTACCAAATAGGCGTTAAATAATAAAAACTGAAAATAAATAAAAAATTGGGGACTCCGGCCCAAGTGAGTCTCCAGACTCTCGATACGAGAAGGGGCGCAGATTTTGTGTCTTGTCCCCGGGCGCAAATTACCCTAGCTACGCCGCTGGTGCCAGCATACTGGCAAAAGCATTGACTAACGTAAAGAGTGGTCATGAGTATATACAAACATTAAAGTTTCATTCATTCGCTATTTTTCCGTATTGTCTTACTCTAATAATACACCTACATGCAATCAGACAAAAGGAATACAGACAAAAGAAGGAATAGAAAAGACAGAGCCGTTATTTAATTAGTACTTTTTTCAAAAACTTTACCGCCAACGTGTCGCTAATTATAAGTTGAGACAGCACAGTGCGCCAATTAACTAGTCCTTGCACCACTGCCTTGACGAATGGGGAAATAATCACCAACGTGGTCAATAATTATTTATTATTTATTATCAAGCCGGCAATTGTTAGCGTCTTCGCCCGCAAGTATCGCTTCTCTTATTTATGATGTCGCTTTTTGTCGGGTGTCGTTGAAAACCGGTTTTCCGCAGGGTTCCCTTTTAAGAATTACATAAATATAAGCTTTTCCTCGAAATACGCGTTTTCTGCGAGCGGGTTTATATAATTTATTATCGCTAATAAATTGCGAGAAAAACGTGGTAACATCATTAATTATAATATAATGTATACATAATGGATCAAGTACAAAACCTGTTGAATGTAAGCCTAGTAGGTGCGATGTCATTAGTGTGATATGTATTAGATCTTCACATATGAGGTTGCTGTTCTCTAATGGAAATTTAAGGCCAAAAATTTTATATGAAATATGTAAATTTAATTGTATTGAATTCCTTAGAAATAGTGTTATATACACCCGCTTCATTCCTTCTCAGTATAAAAATGTTTGTAACCCTTGCTTTCGCCGCTGCCCCACTCGCCGTTCACACGCGCAGGATGATCACGTCAGATACCGGTTTCCATACTGCATTTTCACTAGTCAGCTATGCTCGCCTATATCAGATCTACTAATTTTATTGTTTGATATTTAATAATTTTTTATCACTCACAATGCTACTTACTAAATAAAATGAATCTCCGTGTTCCTTCCAACCCAATAGATTTAACCCTGCTCTTCGTGTTCCTCATGCTGGTACCAACTATAGGCAAAATGCATTTCTGTGGCGAACAAGTGACAATTGTAATTATTTGATTAACCCTTCAGGCCTCGGCCCCTCAGCCGATTGACAAGTTGATGTCCCAAAAAATTTTAGTAAAAATTAGTAAAAAAAATGAATTATGACACTGTTTCACCAAAAACATTAATTACTGCCAAACCACTCTACCCATAATTAAAATGAAACATATTAACATAATAAAACATAATAAAATAAAACAAATTAAATTAAAATAAAATTAAAACGGGCACGTCACGCTGAATCAATTTGTGGCCGATATCGGCCAATTGGTTCTTGAGGGGTTAAACGCTTTGACTTTGATCTATTCTGTACGAGTATTAACTCAGCTAGGCAGCAGCTGAACAGTGAATTCTTTAGCATTAATTGTTGAATATTTTTTGATGTATTTTTAATCGATAGCTTTATTTTAAAGGTCACACATGTTTCTACAACGTTACTTAAACGTGAAAACCTTTAATTGGCTCTCCTACTCCTCTTTTTGTTAAATTATAATTAGCTGTTGGTTTTCCTAAAAATAAATAAATTAATTAAATAATAGAAATATTGAACAATATTATCTATGCAAATCGTCATTTAATTGGGAATTGCTTAATGCTTCTGCTTTAAAACGGTCGTGGACTGGAACCAATGAAAGCTTTGAGGGCGTTTTACACCGACTCTTCAAAGTTGATTTTTTTCCCTTGTAAAAAGGTTTCTAAATACTGAAAAAAAAATATCTATTGGAGCAAGATCTGGCAAATACGGTGAGTGACCAAGGGTATCTAGCCCAACTCCTGCAAATGCGCGACTGTTTGCAGTCGCGCAGTTACAGTTGCGGTCGGAGAAATCTGGCCATAACTGGTAGCGAGGGCGGTTGGTTGCCCGCTGGGTTATCTACCCGGGCGGTAAGGGTTGGTCTCTCGCGGACTATTTGACGGAGCTAAATAGTGGATTGTCATTGTCTAAGTCTTTTACGTTCATCACACGGCTAAAAGAAAGATCAAATATCGTTATACCAGCCTGGAGTGACAGGTTCGGTCGTTATAGTCGACACCGCTCAACTATAGCAAAGATAACGTATGTATCTCTATCATTTTAAACTCTAAGTTTCTATATCTTTAAAAAACTTTAATGCACACACAATAGAGTACAACTTGGTGGGCCTATCGCCAAGTAGCAATATCTTAGGGGCTCTCTAGACGATCAAGCATGCTTGTCAAGCATCACGTCGCGGGCTGGGAAGGGATTAAACCGCAGGATATATGCGACGCGACTCTCTGGTGTTAAACTAAATCATTAGGCATTTTTGGTAAATATATAAAAAAATATTTGCAAATTTCCTGCAGTTTACGACCCCCCCCCCCCCCCCCCCCCCCGACGCGATGATGCTTGACAAGCATGCTTAATCGTCTAGAGAGCCCCTTACGACCATACTGCCAGGACTATTGTGACTACATGTTTATGACGGCCAGTTAATATGTTAAAAATGTATTTTTTGTAATGTAATAAATGAATACAATTACATAACAAACATAATAAAAAAATACACAAAATAATAACATAGGTCAACTCAATATCGAAGGCAGGAATGGGATATAAAGACAAGCGCGAGACAGGCGTGGGGGGAGGGGGGGGGGGGGGTAGGGAGTGCCATTCATACGTTAATTGAATATCTGCCCATATTTTTTTTTAAGCCCGATCAGGTTTTCGAGTTATCTCAGGGGCAAAGACATACAGTTCCATATATTCAGGCCGCCTCCACTGAAAATGACCTGGACATGGAAGTTGATGAATGCTAAGGTATAGCCAATAATAGAATAACCTGAGAGCATAATGGAAGGCTGTGGAATACAAAAGAAGACAAGAGTTTATAGAAATAAGAAGGCATGTTTGTATGAAATACACGAAAGCGTTGAGTGAGTATGTAAAAATCCCTGCATTGTCTAATGGTGAGGCACTCCATTTGCCTACGAATGGTCGATATGTGATCAAACTTCTTCAGGGCGTAAATAAATCAAATACAAGCGTTTTGAATCAAGAAATAGATACACAACGACATTTATCTATCGTTTCAAAATAGTTCCCTTATTAAAATAAAAAAAAACGTTTGTGTCACCTCAAGACTTTCCCGGTAAGCAGACAAGCCCCCCCCCCCCCCCCCCCCCCCCCCCGCGCCAAAACCCTTAACCCCCTCCACCTCCCTCCTCCACGCCCTCTGGTGAACCAATTTCAACCACAATCTTTTCAACTCTTGCGATGATCAAATGATGCCTGCATGCCAAATTTCAGCTCAAGCGGATGAAGTGTTTGGGCGCTATCGTGGAGGAATACACACAAACAGACACACAGAGGTGCGTTCACAATACTTTCCCTCTTCCAGGAAAGTAAAATTTCCTTGACTTTTTCCTGACTAAATAGTCTAAACGTTACCAAAAATTTAACCAAATGTGGTGTTCGCAAAGACTACTTTCAATAGGGATGAATGCTAGGTCGAAATTATAGTACTGATAACCACAGACCAAGACCAACAGTAGACTCTCGAGCGTCAGGGCATTGCGGGAAGAGTGTGCGTGGAATGCGGGCAGAGGGGTACGTCTCGACGAACGCATTTGGTTAGCGTTACGCGCAGGTAAAGGCTGGCGACTTTTTCGAGCGTTTGCATATCCGCGTTCGCCGCGTAGCGGCCATCTGGCAGCCATATCCGAGCCCTTAGGACTCGTGACTTATTCGCTTCGATTTCAATTTTGTTCTAAGAGAAGCTACTGTCTGGTATACTGTGATATAGCCATAACCTGTGAACGGAAATCATCACTATCATGCGGCGCTACTTGTATAGCGATGCGGTTGAGGCGTGTTGCGAATTGCGTAGCGAAGCGAAGTAACGCTGATTCGCAAGCGTCAATAACAATTGTGCGTGCGTGTGATTGTCCGCAATAAAAGCTAGGGATGTAACACAATCCCGTATTTTTATATATACATCGCGAAAAAACTCGTAATATGTGCACAAGCTCGCACTTCGCACCACATTCATGCACAGCGAACAACGGACGTTATCACCACATACTTTATTCTTAAGCACCCTGAATCCTTTCATTTTTATTTTACAAACTAGTCAGAAGGTGGCAAAAAAAACACTAAGGACTATTCCCCCTAGATTACCGCGTCTGATATCGAACTAAACACTACTTCCGATATACTACGCGTCTGATACCGAACTAAACACTACGCGTCTGATATCGAACTAAACACTACTTCCGAAAATAAACACTACTTCCTCCTAGATTACCGCGTCTGATATCGAACTTAGTCGATCGTAGCTGCCATTTTCACCTTCTTGGACTAAAAGGCCGTAATTCAGATGATCGAATTCACAGTCATGGAGCAACGGTTCCGTGGTCAAGGTTAGGCGCTCTCTAGACGATCAAGCATGCTTGTCAAGCATCGCGTCGCGGGATGGGATGGGATCGTAAACCGCAGGATAAATGCAAAGATATTTTTTATTAATTAACAAAAATGCCTAATTTTGTAGTTGTATACCAGGGAGTCAGGTTACTTAGACGTAATTGATTGATGAAAGACTTGATTACCTGGTATAAACTACAAAATTAGGCATTTTTGGTAAATAAAAAAAATAAAAAAATGCGTATTTCCTGCGGTTTACGATCCCTTCGCAGCCCGCGACGCGATACTTGACAAGCATGCTTGATCGTCTAGAGAGCCTCTTAGTGGACCATGTGGTAGTACTAAAAGTATATCGCACTAAAAGTTTCCAGAGCTCCCCACTTACATAAACATAAAAAAATATATTAACAACATTTGACAGCTCACAGCAAATGTCTAGCTGACATTTGCTGTGAGGCAATTAAGACCTGCTCGCTATCTCTGGTCGACTCAACTAATGGCTCATCTCTTATCTAGTAGCCCGCTCGAATAGGGTAGACCCTGAAAAGGCCTCTGTCCACGGCAGGTGGTTCAGATTATCTGGC
The DNA here is from genome assembly GCA_944548615.1 of Micropterix aruncella. NCBI lineage: Eukaryota > Metazoa > Arthropoda > Insecta > Lepidoptera > Micropterigidae > Micropterix > Micropterix aruncella. The sequence goes on from OX155969.1 coordinate 9,087,830, forward strand.
GGCTGCGCATAGTGCGGCGTCAATGCAGCTAATCGGCTGTGCACTCCGGCGAATAACCGGGGGAGTCTGGAGCCGTACGTTTCCTTACCAGCGAGGGTAGTTGTCGACCTGACGTCATATATCCTCTGAAACGATCCTTTTGGCCACCTGAACCCGCGTGAAGTTGATTGGTAAAGGGCGCCTCGGTCCACAATTAATTCGACTTCGAATTACCGCTAACGTCAGGTAGAGGCCGGGCATACGACCTGGAATCTGTGACCAAACTTTGGGAAGACGAAATTCGTCCAATTCTGGTATTAAGGGCGCGATGTTTGCCCTCTGAGTCCATTTGCTAGTTTCTCGCTGTAATAATTTAGGCTCCTACGGGTTATTGGCGTAGTATGACTGTGGATTGGGCTGTACATTAAGTCATTGCTTTCTATCAATGGGAGACAGAATCACCAGGTGGATCCGATTTCCCTGTGTAAAATGGTTTCGTGCAGCTTGGGCCATAAGGTCCATTTTGTTCCCGGATCGGGTTAAACTCACGGTTCAGCTCCTATTCCGAAGCCTCCACGTTCGGAAGGCTACCCCGGGTAAGACTCTCCCGCCTCAGGCCGCACGGCTGGTGGACCGGTTTCTCCTGGTGGGATTACATCCGGGCGCTACTTGACGGTTTGTGCACCGTTCTGCGACGCCAATCGGTTGTGCACTCTGACTAATTGATGAAGGAGTCTGGAGACTATGGAAATATACAGTCTTCTAAGCAGCGGGGGTGGATGTTGACCTGTTTTCATGCCACTCTTGAAACGACCAATGGGTCACCCGAGCGCGTGTGGCACTACGGTCAAAAGACGCCCAGGTCCGCGATAAATTCAAATTGAATTACCGCTTCAATACAACAGGTAGAGGCCGCGTAAGCGACTTCGGGCTTGTACCCAGTCGGGAGGACGGACGTATCCTGAAGATTATTTCCAGACGGAGATATCCTTCCAAAACTGGTAGTTAGGGTACAAGGCTGAACGCTGGTTACCTTTCCCGGTGCCTCGCCGTAAGGCGTTGGTTTCTAACGGTCTTGTTGGCTGAGCTAGACAGTTTTGTGACTTCTACGCTCAACCCACGGCTGAAAGATTGATCACATATCGTTATACCGGACTGGGGTGACTGGTTCTCCCGGTGTAGTCGACACAGCCCCACTGTCCTCGCCACAGTCGTGACAAGGAAAATAGGGTCATTTAAGCGATTCGTTCATCTTTGAAGATGTAACCCAGTGAGAGTTGAGCCGACCCAAGGTAACGATTAGGTCATACGGCCCAAGCTGCACGGAGCCGTTAGCTACCAAAGCTGTTCTTAGACCACAACAACACACCTAGCCCCGTGCATGCCGCATGTAGCTTACGCAGGCGTCGACCTATCGATGACAGAAAACGGCGCTGTTGACGCCATGTAGTGGAGTCCCACGATGTCATCGCCAGACCGTAGTTTTAGCCAACGTCCCTAGTTGGGGCGTTGGCGGTCGGCCGCGGCGTCGGTTTCTTATTGTCACGCACAATAAACTATCACGTGGAGTGACGGCATTATAATACGCATTGAAATCGTCCGGTGGCCGCCGCACACCGCTGTGAATGTAGCAGAACGGTCGCGCACCACTGACCTTCGAGTGCAGGCGTTCAGCCATCGCGCGACCCGCTATCGCCGATCGGATCTTTAACCGCGGTGTAGCGCAGGGTGCTATTTTAGCTCACATACGATTTGTCATTCGTGTTACTTTCCCGGCCCAGCAATCAACGAGGAGGGAAAGTATTGTGAAATCGCATCTTTTTCATGCGTTGAAGACAGAAATATCCCTCAGCCTCTCAGTGGTCCGTGTGCCAACAAGGTTTGACATTATCGTCCAAAACCCCAAACAGTTTGTGAGGGATGACTCTAAAGGAAAAAAACATTTAACTACAATACATTTCTCAATAATCGAGAAAGCTTCAGATTGGATTCTGAATGTCGACTCGGTCTCTAAACAGTATAAATTCCCTGAAAGTCTCGGATGCACAGCCCTCCGTCCAGATATAACTTTTACTCTCTATCTCGGAAGGTTACTTATTGTAGAATTAACTGTTCCATGGGAATCAAATATCCCAAAAGAAAACGAGTTCAAATTAAATAAATGCCGTCACCCGGAACGGCTTCAATGTTCACCATCGCGCGATGGAAGTTGGCGCTCGTGGCCTGCCAGCCAAATCTCTGTTTCACCTCTTTAAATATGTTGGTCTTTCCAGAAAAATAATCAACTCTTTCCCAGAAAAATGATCTAAAACCGCGATTTCTGCATTTCAAATTCTATAGCTTCGAAGGGGGAGTGAATGGGTGGTAAGTTGAAGTGTGACTCTTTTCGTTCGTTTTGCAATAGTTCATTGTTCCATATTGCAATCTCCCAAGATTTATGTAGGTATGAGACGACAACATGAAATCTTCACAAATACAAAAGTTATGATTTTAACTATCCTTGCCCAACAGCCAACGAGGAAGGAAAGTATTGTGAACGCGCATTATTTTTTCGAGATGAAGGCCGGAAATATTTATTTAGAGCCCCCTTGAGATGAATAGGACTATTTCCAGATACAAGTCTGTATGTGTGTCTGTCTGACTGTGTGTATTCGTCCACGATAGCGCCTAAGAATGCATGCATTTTGGTCATGGCAAGAGTTTTAAAAAATGTGATTGAATTCGGACCGCGAGGGGGGCAACCTAATCATATATCAATCTTAAAATATTGGACTTTTAGACTTACTTACTTCCTTTTTTTTTTGTTAATTTTTAATTTATCTCTTGGCACCTAAATTTTTACACTTCCGCGAAGGTTGGCTGTAAGAGATTGTATTTTAGGCAATAAGTCCGCCTTTTGTATGTTTTTGTTTAATGTGCATTAAAGAATCTCTATCTATCTATAACTTACAATGTGGTACACAGATACCTTGTTGGGCCGAAATCCCATTGTGAAATTTCGCTTGGAATATCTCATTTAAAATATACAACAATAATATTTAAATATCGCCATATAATTTTACAAATATCAAGCCGAGAGCCGCCCGAGGCTGTCCGAGAAACGAGCCGCGCCGCTCGAGCCTTTTGTGTAATGGAACCCAGACGGTTTCGTTTGCTAGCCTAGAGAGAGCGCTCATCGATTTTATTTATGAAACTAGCTGTTTCGAATCGATTTGTTAATTTAAGCAGGGTGGAGTTTATTAGCCTTTTTAGACGCTATATTTAGATACATATATAGTCCAAGACGTCACCCCTCAGATACACGCTACCTATATCGTAGAAGTACGCATCTTGTTCCTCGCCATCTGCGCCGCCTTCCGCTAAACGCTGACCTTGCTGGGCCAGCAGCCGCTACCGCCGCCTGCTAGGTATTTCAGGGTGCTTGTACGCTTTACTATTTTCATGATATCTCTATAACTATACCACCGATAAACTTACAGTAAATGTCTAATTTTATCTATATTAACCACCCGTGATAACAGATTAATTTATTTTGATAGGCATTCTTATTTTATTGCTAATGCCTTCAACAAAAACTGCCTACTTATTTTTTTTATTTTCTTCGAGACATAAAAGCAGTTATTGAAGCTTAAATATAAACGTTGGATATATACTGTCGCTGACTTTTTAATAGATCTCTCTGAGGCTGATGTTTTTGTCATATATGGTTTTCACATATATCAAACCGTTTACAGCGCACGCCGATAAAGCATTTCACCAACTCATTTTTCTCCGACTTTATTTATAAATATCATGATTTCGTATTGCAAACCAATATTTATTACAACAAAAAATAGCCTATAGCACTCATCGATAATGGAGATTTCCATTAGTGAAAAAAAAATTAAATCAGATAAGTAGTTTAGGAGACTACCCCTACATACACACTTACAAACTTAAAACATTATTTTTTGATAATATACAATTCTTTATAAATAGTACAGATTAATATTTAGATGAAATCAGTGTCGTGAAAATCTTGTGACTCAAACTGATTTTCTGCATATCGTCGCGCTATATGTGGTATGTACCTCGTACACAAGATTTTCAGGGCATGGAAAAAACTGAAACTAACTTCGTTTATTTGTTTTTTTTGTTGTGTAAATAGGTCGAAATTAAAAAATATATTAGTTTACTATACTAACGGTTAAAACCGTCCAAGAGTTAGGGGCTCTCTAGACGAGTTAAGGGCTCACTTACGTGTTTAGTAGTAATTCCTCGCAAACGACTTAAGAGGGTCTCTGGACGATCAAGCATGCTTGTCAAGCATCGCGTCGCGGGCTGGAAGGGGACCGTAAACAGCAAGAATTATGCAAATATATATTTTTTAAATATTTACTAAAAAAGCCTAATTTTGTACTTTATATCAGGGAGTCACGTTAATTAGACGTAATTGATTGATGAATGACGTGACTTCCTGGTATAAAACTACAAAATTAGACATTTTTAGTAAATGTTAAAAAAAATATTTACGAGCCCCTCCCAGCCCGCGACGCGATGCTGACAAGCATGCTTGATCGTCTAGAGAGCCCTTAACTCTTTGACGATTTTATTCGTTAGAGAGCCCCTGTCATTTGCGAGGAATTACTACTAAACACGTAAGGTGCTCTCTAGACGATCAAGCATGTTTGTCAAGCATCGCGTCGCGGGCTGGGAGTTGATCGTAAACCGCAATAAATATGCAAATATTTTTTTTATTTTTAGCAAAAATGCCTAATTTTGTAGTTTATACTTTTGTAGCGCTGCAGCACATCATTTTTTATAGCGTTCAACTGATCGCAATGGAAATCGGTATACATAGGTATTTGAGCACAAATACAACACGGGCAAAGTCTGGTGATACCATATATAATCAATGATGAAGCCCATAGATCTAAAGTAGCGCGTAACCGCCGCGTTGACAGGTGGTAGTCATCGGCAGCAAGTAGCGCAGCGAAACAGCGTGTTAACACGATTCCGGCTAATGTTGCCTTTTTTGCGCCGATTCAGGTTTTTGCTAGAGAAGCGAAGCGACCAGGACGCGACGCCACACAGCGCCGCGTGTCGATGTCGTGGCGCGACTATCGTGTTACCTGACAACACATGTCTACCTTTTATTACTAGATGCTTCTCTATTATCAGGCGCGAAAGATACGAGCGAAAGTTCTTGAGCCTCCAGACAATGGGCTCGATTGCGATTCTTCGTGAACTAAAATCTGAAATTAGTTCATGTGATAGAGGCAGGGCAATACGCTAGAGCGAAATGTAAAATTAAAGGTCGTCACTTTTTCACATTCAAACTACCCACCAACATTAAAGTATCTGAATCTAAGATCGCACGAAATGTGTTCATATTTATTCGGACGAGTATAATTTGGACAGGTAGTTTTTATCGACGATCGTTCGTTTCTGTCTGTCGACTGTCTCGTTCGGTTGAAGTTATATTCTATTTTAGTTCACGAAGAAACACAATCGGGTCCAATGCACTAGATAGATAGATAGATGGTTGATTGATAGAAATTCTTTATTGCACATTTGTAAAAAACATACAACAGGCTTACTTATTGCTTCAAGTACAATATTTTACAGCCTACCTACGTGGAAGTGTAAGAATTTTGGTTCCACTAGAGTAAAATAAAGAAAAGAAACCAATATATAACAATAATTAATAAAATAACAAAAAAAAGGAATTTTTCCTAAAATACACTTAGGATTTGGAAAATGTCCGCAAGGAGCGAAGGATATGAGAGGTTGGGATGAGACGTAGGATAACTAGGAATTTAGGGTCATGAAATACTTTTTCAGAGACACTTGAAAAGTAGAGACTTTTGGTGCGTTTCTGATATTTGACGGGAGCTGGTTCCATAGTCTACCCGCATGAACGGAGAACGAAACAAAAAACATAACAATAAAAATATATTACCAGAACTACTCAAAAATTATCATTAAAATGTACCAGCTAAAACACACATAACAAGAACAATTAAAAAATACGCGGCGCGCCGGTACAAAAAGTGAAATTCTGTATTTATTATTATTACAAAAAAAAATGCTCAGCCTGGAAAGCACGTTTTAAGGAATAAAGTTCTTTACTGAAACAATATTGGTTGAAACGCAATTCATTGGATTCATTGGAGTATTCAATTCATTGGATGCTCCGTTACGGTCCCATTGACGCGTGTTACATTTGTCAACATCCAGTGCTTAAAGACGATTGTACATTCTGTGATAATCACGATGTTCATAATGTACTCAATCAGAACTTTTATTTGATAATGGACACGATGTATTCATTTTAAATTTATTGACATTTGTAAATTTTTTGACCTTTGGACAGTTCTGTTACCTATGACACGTGGAATGACATAACGATGCTAACGATACCATTCCTTTTTTAAATCGTTCAAACGTTTAGAAGTTATGGTGGAATATAGAAACGGAAAATATACGTACATGAACCCTAAACACTATATACTACTTTTTGTGGACCGTCGTGTAAAAATATACAATAACAATAATCAATATGATATAAAATAATAAAAATCTAAATAATCAAAAAGGCTATCAATTTAATACGCCATATATTACGCCGTGTTATTATATCTGGCGGTTATTATATTATAACAGTAACACCATTGCACAGGTTTAAACGCATTGTAATGTGGAAACGCTATTATTATTAAACTACTGCAGGGTGAAATAACAGAGTCGTCATCAATAATTCAGAAAAGACTGTTCTATCGAACGAGTTTCTTATAACGTATGGTACAGACAGTAGGTACACATTGACATAATGCTCGATAATGTCGGATCAGACAATCTATAAGAACACGGTTACATTCTAGCAAGACAACCGACGGGTTTGGCGTTTTGACAGTCACTGTGAGCAGAATGGGCAGAGGTATGCAGTCAGGCACATAGAGTGCTTATACTACTATCAGAAACGCAAGAACATAATGCTTTATACAAGTATATTATCAAGCATAGTATAGCGTATTTATGAAACCGCGTCCTGGTTTAATCATTATTGCAATTAGGCAGCCTAATTACTTGTAGCCCAAGAGCCCAATTAGTTAGAAGCCCACAAGAAGAGGGGTTCGAAAATATTCATAATCTCCCGATATTCATCTTCTTTCGTGGGGTCCTAACTTGCCTTATCTAGAATGCGTTAATTTCGAATAAAATAGACCAAGTACTCAGGATGTATGAAGATACGGAATATTCTTCTTTTCCGATATTCTTCTTCTTCCCTAGGTTCCTATACCGCCTTATCTAAAGTGCTTTATTAGATACCCAAATGTTTAGGATGCAAAAGGGGTTTTGGGGTGGTGGTGTTGGGAGGGAAGTTAGGGGAAAATGGGGTACGCTGCGGGGGTAGAGGGTTTGGGGAGGGGGTTAAGGTGATTGGGGGGAGGATTTGGGTGAGGGGGTTGGGGGGGGGGAGTGGGTTAGGTTGCTTTGATAGGGGGAGGGGAGATTGGGTGATAAAGGGAGGGAGTTGAAGGAAGTTGAGTCGTGGGTTGCGTGGGGTGGTTGAAGGGGGCTGACGAACCATATTGGAATTTAGTCATTTTAGTACCACGGAAAAAATACAAAATTACTAGATTTTGATATCGGGATGGAGGGGTGGGGAGGGGGGGAGGGGGGGGGGGGGTGGGAGAGTCGGAAATATTATTTTTCTTCCGTGGGCTATACGTCGACCTTATCTAAAGTTCTTTAATAGATACCCAAGTCCTTAGGATGTATAAAGTTTCAGACGAAAATATTATTATTCTTTGGATATTGCTCTTCTTCCATGGGTCCCTATCCCGCCTTATATACAGTGCTTTAACTTCGAAGAAGATAGACCATGTACTCAGGATGCATACAATTTCGGACTAAAATATTCTTCTTTTTCCAACATTCTACTTCTTCCGTGGATTCCTATCCCGCTTTATCTAGAGTGTTTTAATAGTTACCTAAGTACTAAGGAGATATAAAATTTTGGACGAAACATTCGCTATCAGGGGGGAAGGGAGGGGGATTATATTAATATTCAGATTAAACAGTCCTTGGCTACTTGCCGGGAATGTCTTGGGGTGACACAACATTTTTTTTTAATCTTTATCCACGTATAGGTGTATAAGTTAAAGTTTAGGTAATTCGTAATATTTCAGCAATTGTGATTAACCTACCAAATGAGGTTTTTCGGGTTTGAATGGTTCCGAACATTAAACTCTTATGTGAACAAAATATCAATGTAAAAGGATCAAGAACGGGAAATCGCGCGTGGATATCTTGTACAAAACAGGAGTGTAGAGGCCAGTGTGTAATAATGCACCTAGATGGAATTGCAGCGTAGCGGACGGAGCATACATTTTTTAATAGAGACGAACACGGAATGCCAGGGAGGCGGTGGCGTTCGCCCACCGGCTATTACCCATTTGCCCAGTAGTCGGTAAAACGCCTTGAAAATTACGGAAAATTGGCCGCCACATTACCAGCCAGCCAGAGAATAGAGAATCGCGCATTGTATTCGAATAGATAACTCAAAAAGACAACGATTGCCTTTTTACTCTTCCGGCCCACCAACGAGCGAGGAGGGAAAGTTTTGTGAACGCGCATTTTTTTATAAAGAGGGAAATATCCATTTTGAGCTACCCCTGAGATTATTAAGACCATGTTAACCCTTCGAGTAGAGGCACAATTTCATGGCAGACCGCGGCAATTTATTGGATTTTTTTGCAATATCGCCGCGCTCGACAAAAAGTACTATAACTATGGAACTAATATAGCAATCATAAAAAGAATAAAATTCGAAAAAGTGAAAAAAACTCGGCATTCTAACTTGTACTTGTCATACGGAAAAATACGGAACTCTATTTAGAAATTGTAAATACTATCGTGATCTTTATTAGATTCTCTATCAAAGGTAATAATTCTTTGCTTGCTCATAAAACCAATAAAAATTTTGATGATTTCTCGAAAAAAAAAATGAGGATGTTTGACAATGGAATTTTACCAGAAATATCCGCGAAATGACGGCCGAAATTATTCTAACTGCCGTCTATGTATCTATGGTAATAATGAGATATTTAGTATAGATTTTAGGATGCGTTCGAATTAGAAAATAATATTACTGTGCGCTCTAGGAGCAAGCCGCCAATATTGGTCGTTATGTAGTCAACGGTGTTCTGATGAGCGACGAAATTTGGTCGTTATGTAGCCGAAGGGTTAAGACCATAAGACGACTAAGACCATAAGGAGATTATGATGATTAAGGCCATAATAACATGTGTCTCTCTATGTGATTTACCTGAAGTTTGGTGTGCAGGAATCATTTGATCAAGGCAAGATTGAAAAGGTTGAGGTTGAAATCGGTCCACCAGGGGATAAACTAGTCATGTATCTATTTCGAAATATTGCACTTAGAGACCTGAAATTATTGGACTTAGACTTAGAAATATTGGACTTAGAGAACTTATATACAGATGCTTTGTTGGGCCGAAATCACATTGTGAAATTTTGGTAGGAATATCTTATATACAAGCTACAGTAATAATATTTAATTTTCGCTATCTATTTTAATATCATATTAACGCCATTTTTGGCGCTCGGCCGAAAACATCCCTCAGCCGAGTAGCGAACCGCGCCGCTCGAGGCGTTGCTGCGGAACCCCATATCTATTTATTCATGAATTCAATATTCAGATGAAATAAGTCCTTCGCTACTTGTCGGGAAAGTCTTGGGTTGACACAACCGATATTTTAAATTTTACATGAGACACAAAAAGCAGTAGGTACCTATGCTTACCTGTACCTTACCTGTACCTTATGTGTACCTTTCTTGGTACCTCGCCTTACGGCGAGGCACCAAGAAAGGTACAAAACGGGCAGCCTTGCCCTCCGTCTATCAATTTTGGAGGAATATCTCCATATGGAATTGACCTTCAGGATACCTCCAACCTCTCGACTGGTGACAGGTTCGAAGTCACTTGCGCGACCTCTACCTGCCGTATGTTCAGCGGTGATTCGGTTTTAATCTATCGCGGACCAAAGGCATCTTTGCCCGGCTCTGAATTCAGGATCAGTATAGCCTGATGGTCATTTCAAGAGTGGTTGACGACAGGTCAACATCTGTCAACGCTGATTAGGAGACAGTATATTTCCATAGTCTCCAGACTGCTTCAGCAATTAGTCAGAGTGCACAACTGATAGGCGTCGCCGAACGCTGCGCAAACCGTCTAGTAGCGCCGGGATACAATCCCATCAGGAGAAACCGGTCCACCAGCCGTGTGACCTGAGACGTGAGAGTCTTACCCGGGGTAGCCTTCCGCACGAGGAGGCTTCTGATTAGGAGCTGAATCGTGAGTTGAGCCGATCCGAGAATAAAGTGGATCTTGTCGCTCAAGCTGCATGAAACCGTTCGCTAAAGCAATAGTCGTGTAAAATTCTATCTACTTATAATAGAAGCGGCGGATCGTTAGTCGATTGGGAGACGAGCGGCGATCTGCAAATTCGTGTGCGAACATCTTTGGGAAGCGGCAGGACATTATCTCGTAAATCGTGGGTTGGTTCGATCGAATATACTGAAAAATGGTAGTAATAAAAAAACCTTGCTGGTAAATATTACATTGTAGTATTATTTATTCTAGCTCAAAATTGAATCAAGTTGATAGATAAGAAGTAGCGACCTATTTTTGATTCTGAAAACGTTACATTTTTTACGAGGCCCGCTCAAAACAATCACAACTCGCTTTATTAACAATGATAATTCGTTTATTTACAGAAAAGTTAGTAAGACATACTTTGGTTTCAAATGTAAAAAATTTCAACCAAATCACGACCCCATTCGCAACCGATCCGAGAATCGGATATTATTATTCCAGTCAATAGACAATTTTGGCGGGAGTCAAGGCTAAAGAGGCGGGAAAACACAAACGTCTCAATTCCCCGAAAAATCGCCAATCGTTTTTTGAATTCGAAAGAAGGCCGGCGGTTGACGTTTTCGGAAATCGGGCACAGCTATTACCTACCGCAGTATGTTCATTCCTATGTTATCCATACGACTTTGACGTGTGGTCAATGATACTGAGGGATAATATTATTCATTCAAAGAGCAACCGAATGATTTGTACTGAAATTACCGCGATTGAACATTTCTATACATAGTACCTTATATTCCAAATAATAGCAACTAAAAATTACAAAAAATAAACAATGAATAAGTGGCTACTTTTACAGATTCCGTTTTTTAGTTCGTGTTGTTTTTAATTAACCGACTTCAAAAAAAGAAGGAGGTTATCAATTCGGTTGTATCGATATTTTTTAAAATATTTGTTATCTCAGAACCCCGTTATTTATGAACCGATTTGGAAAAATCTTTTTTTATTTGAAAGGATATGTTTCCACATTGGTCCCATTTTTATCGAAATCCTTTTCTGATGATGGGATCCGTGAGAAATTGACGGAACTCCTCAAATATTATCATATAAAGTTGATAATTTACGTGATGTTCAGTTCCGATGACAATGCATTTGTTATGGTAAGCGTGATCTGATTCTACACCTAGGGTCGGAGGCTCCCGACGAGGGGACTCCTCGGCGGTCAACAGCACAGACACGAAATTTTGTATCTCCATTTAATTACAACAGCCAGTTGCACGAAACCGTTCACCACCGAATTCTTTCAGCAGTGGGATGAGCGTAGAGACTTTTTTTTGTAGTAGCCTTTATTCATAAAAAAGATACAAATTACACTTCACAGTTCCCCACTAAGGCTAGTGCCTTTTCAGTGAGTAACTAACAATAAAGTATTCATATTTGCCTTATATTATCTATTACCAATTATAATTATATTATCTATTATAGCTTGATTTACGTTAAATAGATCTACTAACTTCCTAAGCTAATCGAAACTAACCTATAATCCTATAATAAATAGCTGGATTTACCTTAATAAATATTTACAGAAGATAAATGACATAATTATTATACCTACTTCCTAACCTAACCTATCATAACCTAACCTATATTAAGCATCTTGGATTACACTAAATATGTGTACTTACTTTGCTTAATTAAACGATTGTAATAATAAATCTTTACACTAATCGAATGATTTAAACTAGATGGATGTACTTACGCCCTAACATAACCTAACTAACTAGCTTGATTTACCCTAATTGTATGCACTTATTCCTACATATGTAGTTATGCTAATGCTCATTGAACCTAATAGAATTTTTATAAAATCGAAGACTATCGCGGTTGTTTGACATTATAAATAGGATAGAAAACGAATTTACCGCGTGAAATTTGTAGGACCCGACGTTTCGGTGACGTTGCAGCCGCCGTTGTCTAGGGTAGACTGAAGAGCTGGCAGTCCGTTGTTTTGCGGGTAGGCCGCAAACCGCTGCCCCCACTGCGTAGGTTATAACGGTGATGGGGGCCGGGCTCGGAGCGCGGGAATTTTGAAAATCCGTCTTACACACAACACTCACTGTATCCTGTTTTACGTCTTTGCGTTCGGCGCTCGGCGGCGGGAACATTTTAAGAAGAGGGTTCCACGTAGAAGAGAGTTTGAGCGTACGATATTGGATAGCGGTCTGAGGACCTCCCTATTAGCTACGCCGACATGCTTCAACATTGCCTGACATCCTGCTAATTTCTATGGAACGGCGATTATTACAAACAAATCGACGGAGTAGCAATGGGATGCCCCGTATCGCCGATAGTTAGTGACCTATATATGGAATATTTTGAGGAATTAGCCATAAAAACCTCCAAAATTAAACCCATTCTCTGGCTTTGCTACGTGGATGATACTTTCTGCATCCTGAAAGGCAACATTCAAAAGGTGAAAGAATTCCTGGGTCATCTAAACTCCATACACCCAAAAATCAGTTTCACCTATGAAGTAGAGAAGGACGGCTCCTTACCATTTTTAGATGTCAAAGTGACGAGGAGAAGTGACAATACTCTCGGACATACGGTATATCGGAAGCCCACACATACGGACAGATATTTGCATGCAAGCTCTCACCATCATCCCTACCATCTACGTTCAGGGCAAACGTCCCTCGTGAATCAAGCACGCGATCTATGCGACACTGAGCATTTTCCGAAGGAGATGGAACATATCAATGATGTCCTTAGGAAAAATGGATACGGAAAATATCACGAGACACGCACACGATCTAATACAGACGAAACTCAAAAACCGAGCAGATCGAGAGCATTCTTACCATACGTCAAGGGCGTGACTGATCGAATAAGTAAGATGCTAAACAGATTCGATATAAAAACGATCTTTAAACCGACCCAAAATATAGCTCGATTTTTGAGGCCTGTAAAGGATGTAATACCACTGCAAACCCCGGGTGTGTATAAAGTCGAATGCAGCTGCATTCTAGCCTACGTTGGACAAACGAAACGGCCCATAGCCACGCGACTGACAGAACACATCAAAGCTGTTAAAAACGTTCAGCGAGAAAAATCGGCGATCTGCGAACATATATTGGATAGCGGAAGTAACCACTGGATGCAGTTTCAAAATCCCATCGTTCTATCCAAGGAACAATTCTACTTTCCTCGCATGATCCGGGAAGCCATTGAAATAAGAAGAACTCCGAACTTCAATAGAGACGACGGCTACAAACTCTCTTCTACGTGAAACCCTCTTCTTAAAATGTTCCCGCCGCCGAACGCCGAACGCAAAGACTTAAAACAGGATACAGTGAGTGTTGTGTGCACCGACCGTTATAACCTACGCAGTGGGGGCAGCGGTTTGCGGCCTACCCGCAAAACAACGGACTGACAGCTCTTCAGTCTACCCTAGACAACGGCGGCTGCAACGTCACCGAAACGTCGGGTCCTACAAATTTCACGCGGTAAATTCGTTTTCTATTCTATTTATAATAGAATTTTTATTTTTTATATTTATGCTAATGCTTTTACATATTTATGCTAATTTAGCCCAATAGAGTTTTTATTTTCGTTTTTATATTATTTATATTATATATTATTTTAATTAGCTGGCCTGGGTAAGTCATTATTAAGGATGTTTAGTAGTTTAAATTTCAATGTTTTCTTAAGTAAGTATTTGCTGTTTGAGTTATCTAATTTTATTGAAAAGTGGTTGACTAAGTTTGGAACAATACATTTAAGAGTTCTATCGCCGTAGCAATCGTTTTGCTTGTTATATTTCAAATACCCCTTTTCACGTAGCCAAGTTCTGTGTACATGATCGGCAGGTATTCGTAACGAACCGTTTTCGTTGTTCTCAAGCAGAATCTTATACCATACGAAGAAGTTGTAGGCAAGACACTAATAGAGGAGTATAGTTCTGTGTAGTTATTATGCTTACTTTGTATTAAGCCTTTTGGTGCCATTTATTTTATTATTCGAATTTATATATTTTCCACTTTCCTAACGTATGTGGGAAATGTAAGTCCCCATACCTGGTTGCCGTATCCTAGTATAGAATTTACCAGTGAAAAGTATATGATTTTCATAATATTATGAGGTAATACGGATTTCAGGTGAAAGAACAGTCACTGGCAAAGCACGTAAAATTACTAACTTGAAATGGCAATGTGCAACTAGAGTTGTCGACTACAGCGGGCGAGCCCGTCATCTCAGGAAGTTTCGTGGCCAACTCAGCAAGGGCCCCTTAGCTCCCATGGCAATGTGCAGGCCTAATAGCTTGAAGAAAACCGAAAACAGTTGGGGTAAAATTTTCTCGAATGGCGACCATGAACCGGTAGATACTGCGTAGGACGCCCCCCCCCCCCCCCACAAGATGGACCGTTGACATTGCCAAGGTCGCAGATAGTATGTGAACGGAGGCGGCTCAAGACCGTTCGTCATGGCATTCTATGGGGTATGTCCAACAGTGGACGTCTACCGGCTGATAATGATGATTATGATACAACTAGTGCGCCCGGTGATGGGCGGATTTCAACCACAATCTTTCCAACTCTTGCCATGACCAAATGATGCCTGCCCACATAATTCAGCTCAATCGGATTAAGCGTTTAAGCGCTATCGTGGATTGAGTCAGACACACAGCTAGAAATACTAGACACACAGACAGAATTCCATCTGGAAATGGTCTTAATCCTTTCAGGGGGGCTCAAAATTGATATTTCCATCTTCACCTCGAAAAAAGTTGCGGGTTGACAATGTTTTTCCTCCTCGTCGGTTGGTGGGCTTGGAAAATAAAATTTTTAGTAGATTAGCTTTGCTATAGAGGCACGTGTCAGATATATGTACATAGTAGCAGACATCTTTGACCCTGAATAACGACGCACTCGAAGATTAGACAATAACCAGATTTTTGTTTGGGATCACATTGTATTACGCAACCGAATCAAAGATATCTTAGGCGGAGTATCTAATACAAATAAAATAAAATAGATGATAGCACAGATAACATTTAAGTTTATCGATTATTTCTTCGTATTAATCCACCGATTGCGGTTGATCTGTAGAGAATCAAGACGAAAATCATAAAATGGCGGAAAAGAAACATGAAATCAACGTCGACACCATCTATTCGGAGATCGGTCAGTTCGGATGGTTTCAGATTTTGACCATCACCATGGTGATGCTGCCGGTCATCACTTCGGCCTGGGGTACATCCGATTTTGTTTTCACTGCTGGCGATGTCAGTTATAGGTGAGCTGCTTTGTTAATTACTTGTTGAGGTTGGTAAATTCGAAATACATACAAAATCATATCATTGATTATATAGCGTATTATATTGCTACACGATGTACTACGATTTGGAAACCAGTATATTGCTACGAAACGCAATGTGTAGATTACACGCATAGCTCCTAAAATTAATTAACATGTCAATATGGCGATTTTCGTAGTATAATACTATTCCGGAGCACTGTAGATGGCGCTCTAAACACGCCTATACTGTATAAATTAATAATATAATAAAAACGATTTTTTAAATCATACCTTTTATTATTTTATTATTATTTACATAATGATGTCAGTTTTAATTGGTTTTAATACCTAATAATTACGCACTTTAATGTGTTATAGCCAGATGAAATTTAAAGAGTAAAAAATGCCGTTAAAAAGATTTTTTGAATAATTGAGCGCCTCCTTGTTTTATAGAAGAAACGCGGAAACTAAATTTAAGAAAAACGAAAGACACAAACTACAAAAACTATACTTTACTCAAGAAATTTAAATTCTCAGATTTAGGGTACCTACAAAATGGATGTCTGCTCGTTTCAACATCCACACCCGCTGCTTAGGAAACGTATGATATTGGGTCCCTACCTATGTAATTGCTGTTTTTCTCATTGGCTAATTTGAACTTCGATAACTTGGGTTTGAGTTTGACTGTCAAATTTGAATAAATTTTAACGCAAGGGCATGTTATTCTTTTTTAGGAATCAGCTGTTTATTTGTCTTTTCGTCGTTTGTTTGTGCTCAAATATTTTCGTTTGTGCAACCATGGCAAAGTTGAAAATTTGCATTATTTTCAAATATGAGATCCTGTGCTGGTGTTTTCTATTACAGCTTCTTGCAGGCTGGCTATACAGTTACCCCGCAAATGTGTACTATTAAGATCTGCAAACAATGATAGAGAAACTCGTCATTACATAACCAAGCCTGGTCAATTGCTCATTGCCACTGCTTCTGGATGACAACTTATAAGTAGCGGATGTACCTAGAATTAGACCGGTGATGTGGAGACCACACGGGAAGTAAGAGGTATCTACAACAATGCTGATGTAGACCTAGAATTAGACCGGCAATGTACGTCACTACAAGCTAGCGATAAAACAGGGTGACTGTCTTTCCGTTATTCCTTTCATCATGGTCCTCGAGAGAATCGTGCAATCAGTTCAGAGCCGGAAAGCCAGTGTCCAAACTCGGAGAACTTGTATATGGTCAGGTCCTCTCGATGACGACAAAGCTCTCTGGGACGCACAAGCTATGAGTGCTTTAGCCAAACCAGAAAGTAAGAGATATCTAAAAAATGCGGATGTAGACCTAGAATTAGACCGGTGATGTGGAGACCACCACGGGACTTAATGGCTCCATGTACCTTAGGCTGCAAACTTAGCATATTTTGCGGCTCGTCGAACTCATGGTTCAGCTCCGACTTCGAAACCATAGCTTCTGGCAAGCCCTTCATCTCAGGATGTTATGACAACTGTCACCCTGTAATGAGTCAAAGTTGCAAGAGTTGCGGCTGGAGACTCTTGCTCACCCACCGTACTTGCCAGACCTTTCTCCAATAGTGTTTAGTTTTGTTTTCAGAAATTAGATATCTTTTTACAAGGGTAAAAAAAATAATTTTAAAGAGCCGGTGAAAAACGCCTTCAAAGCATTTATTGGTTCATGTCCAGGAGAGTTTTACAGCAGAGGACAAATCTACATAAATAATAAGAGCCAATATATCTATTAATAAAATACATATTTTTCATACACTTTTTGGCATTTAATTTTGTTTATAGAACAGTAACTTCATAGGTAAGGACCCAATATAATTTTCAGGCTTCGCACGGTTCACAGACCGCCCAGAAGCGCCTGAATGCCATCCCCCAGGGGAACTGATCTACCTGCCGTGGCATGAAAAACAGAGACCTTACCGGCTTCGACCCTCTTCCGAGAGGGTCGAACCCTGTAAGGGTTCGGCTATCTGATCAGCTACTGGATAAGAGCTGAATCGTGGGTTGAGCCGACAAGAGATAATGAGCAGGTCTTTGATAGCCCGATTGCACGAGAACCATTCGTTTCCTAAACTCAACTGTTCTAAGGTCTACTGTAACAGGAAAGTACTTCACCGTTGCTCCTTTACTTAGCCAAGATATCGTAGCACTCTCAAGCACTTGCAAACCTGCTAGGAGCCTGCCTGCCAAAACCGGTAATGCTAGTGCAGAAAAGCTTCGGTAATCAGCAACGTCTCTCTTATGTTCCCTGCTCACCAACTAACTAGGAGGGAAAGTATTGTCAACGCGCATATTTTTTTTTGAGTTGAAGATGGAGTATCACCCCTCCCCCTCTCCCCCAATCCTCCCCCCCTCCCCCCCCCCCCCCCTCCCCCCTTCCCCTCCTCCTTCCCCCTCGCTGATCCCTAGGTCGGCGTCACAAAGGCAGGACAAATCGGTACCGTACGAAAACACCCTTGTCAATAGTGCTCATCGCTGAAAATCGAACATCCCATCAGGTGCGACTTGGCGTAATGAGAAGTAAAGTTCAGTGCCTATTTGGACCAAACAGACCGGAGTAGCAACCAAAGGCGATATATGCTGCCGAGGAAGAATCTATGATATTTCATCACAACTCTCATCTTCTAGGTGTCATATACCAGAATGTGAGGGTAACTATTCAGCAGTAGGAGAGGTATACCCAGACTGGATTAACAATGCAATACCCGAGGGTGCTCGCTGCGAGAGATACGCTCCAATTGCAAACCCTCGAAATACTGAAGGAAGCTGTCCAGCTACACTATTCAATCCAAATCAGACTATTCCTTGCGAACAATATGTTCACGACAGGACCAACACTATTTTATATGATGTAAGTTTGAAAAATATGTTTAATCATCTTGGAAAAAGAGATACATCTGCAACATGCAATAAGGCTTTGGTTTGTACATTTCACAACCAGTAGAGTAACTTTATCTCTTTTTACCTACATAAGATCGTGGTCGCCACTCGGTGAAACGCGGAAGACCTGCGTGAGGAATTTTGATACGGCACATTCTCACTCCCAAATGTATAGTCGAGTATTGGTCACTACTTAAGTACTGGCCAATACCTGAGTCATACGTAAAAGTTATGTTTGATTGTTTGTTATTCCTTGCGAACAATATGTTCACGACAGAATCAACACTATTTTATACGATGTAAGTTTAAAAATATGTGTATGCATCTTGGAACAAGAGGTAAGTCACAACGAATGTCTCGATGTTTCTCCCCTGCTGTTAAAAATTTTTGAACAGCTATGTATCAAAGATAGAACGACTAACATATAGATCGACAAGTCTAAGTCCCCATCAGCTAGCGATAAAACAGGGTGGCTGTTTTCCCCTATTCTTTTCATCATGATCCTCAAGAGGATCATGCAATCGGTTCAGAGAGAGAATATCAGTGCTCAAACACGGACAACTTATAAATGTTCAGGTTCTCTCGATGAAGACAAAGCTGATGGCTCTCTGGGACGCACCAGCTATTAGAAACGGCAAGCTTTCGCCGCACCAGGAAGTAAGAGGTATCTACAACAATGCTGATGTAGACCTAGAATTAGACCGGAAATGTACGTCACTTCAAGCTAGCGATAAAACAGGGTGACTGTCTTTTCCTTATTCCTTTCATCATGGTCCTGGAGAGAATCGTGTAATCGGTTCAGAGCCGGAAAGCCAGTGTCCAAACTCGGAGAACTTGTATATGGTCAGGTCCTCTCGATGAAGACAAAGCTGATGGCTCTCTGGGACGCACAAGCTATGAGTCCTTTAGCCAAACCAGAAAGTAAGAGGTATCTAAAAAATGCGGATGTAGACCTAGAATTAGACCGGTGATGCGGAGACCACCACGGGACTTAATGGCTCCATGTACCTTGGGCTGCAAACTTTGCATATTTTGCGGCTGGTCGAACTCATAGTTCAGCTCCCACCTCGAAACCATAGCTACTCGCAAGCCCTTCATCTCAGGATGTTATGACAACTGTCACCCTGCAATGAGTCAAAAAGACCGCGACAAAAGTGGTCAACTGATGCAGTTTCGCTACAGGCCGATAGAGGCCTTACTCAAACGGCAAGGCGTTGGCAAAGCAGTGGCCCCTCGCTCCTGTACCATTTTCGGGTGTACTACTCAGTCCAATAGAATGGATACGGGAATAGTAACAGATGTTTCTGCTGATGAATGCTGGGGTTTTTAAATCTATAAAGAATTCTTGATTTTATACTAATTTCAGTATGACCTGCACTGCGAGGATTGGAAGAGGACACTGGTGGGAACCTTGAGGAGCGTCGGCTCTCTCATTAACCTTCCACTCACTGGATTTGTATCTGATCGTTACGGAAGAAAAGTAACTCTATTGATATGTGCATTCAACACTGCAGTACTCGGATTAATCAGATCTTTCTCGGTGTCTTACGAAATGTTCCTCATAATAAGTATTTTAGAACCAGCTATCGGAGCAGGAGGAGCTAGTACCTGTTTCGTTATAGGTAAGTCTATCATTTTTATGGTGTTTTGTGAGAGTTGGTGTGTATGTTTTACTTTCCTTTATATCTTGATATTCTACTGATCGTAGACCACTTGTTCATCAATGATATTCACTAGAGCAATAGTAGTCAGTTCTGCAGAACTCTCTCGAGTTCTGCAATTTACACCGCACAGTGTTTATGATCGCACCGGTGCGCTAGACATACTCAGACCGTCATTTTCAGGTTAACCCCTCCTATCGCGGGGTAAAAATTTAGTCGTCACTTCTGCCCGGGACAGTTTTGCGCGTGAAGTCGATGGCCTTGAGAAAAACGACCATAACTTTTAAACTACTACACGGATCGTAAAAAGAATAACTGTAAAATGATCGCATTGAAATTTGAAATTTATAATATTATAACCTTATCTCGTCAAACAATTAAGATAATAATGAATAAATATTTAAAAAGTTGGCATTTTACGCAGCGCGGAGCGCCCTAACCAATATTGGTTAGATACAATTTTAGCATTTGTAAGCGTCTAACCAAAAATGGTTAACTCAAATAGGAAGGGTTAAATACTACTAAGCAGAGAGTAATATCAATGACCATCTTAGAATTCCTTAGCTCTCGTAGTGTGATGACGCTAACGATATTCCAGTATATTTTACCTTTGAACTCATGAATTCTCATATTGCATTGAGGCACATTAACGAATACTTAAGCAGTGTTGGAAAATGGTCGAAGAGACATGGGCTTCATCTAAAATCTTATTTTATCGCCATCGGCACAAAACTTAGCTTCACCAAAATGGTCTCCCCTATATCTTATATCTTATTGGATGATATCTTATTGGATGTAAATCGGAGCACTGCCACATATTTTAGTGCAAACGTCAGTTAATATTTATTTGAGAGCTACCATATAAAGCAATTTTACATTATGTTACACTTACCAACTAAAAAAAAAACAAAAAAAAAGTCTACCTTAGTACGGGCATCACTCCAGCAATGTACATTTTAAACTTATTAACCTAATATTTTAAATGTGTGTGAAATAATAAAAATAAATAAAATATAAAAAAGCTATTTTAATTGGAGCTTTATCTGCAACGAAATCTACATCAATACTTGACCTGGGTTCACAGATGGCAACTCAGTGGTCGAGCGCAATTATGTTGCCTATATTCGCTGCGCGTTGGTTTGGGTCAATCATCTTTTTTTAGATAGGATCAAGATGGCTGAATCAATCACGACCGACTGATCAGGCATATCTTAAATTCCCTTTTTATTATTTACAGTTGCTGAAATGCTCAATCCGAAATGGAGAAGTATGTCAGGAGTTATATTAATGTCATCATTTGCAGTAGGTCAAGCTCTTCTTGGATTGTTAGCATGGGCTTTCCCTGCGTGGCCTACTCTGTTGAGAGTAATGTTTATACCTCAATTCGCTTTCATGTCTTACATCTGGCTTCTCAGTGAAAGCGTCAGGTGGCTACTGGCCAAGAGAAAGTTTGCACGAGCTGAAGGTGTACTGAAGAAAGCGGCTAGAATGAACGGTAAACAAATATCGCCAGACTCTTTAGCGAAACTGACAGCTTCAGTCAATTCATTAAACGACTTACCAGAGAAACAAGCAATGAGCGAACCTGGTCCGTCACCGCTAACACAGTTGCTTAGATCAAGGACGATTCTGAAAAGGATTTGTATAGTGCCGATTTGGTGGGTGACCTGCACTCTGATCTTCTACGGATTGACGTTCAATTCTGTCGGCTTGGCTGGTAATATTTATGTGAACTTCGTCCTAGTGGCACTGGTCGAAATACCTGGAAATTTCACGGCGTTCTTCACGCTCAACAAATTCGGACGGAGACCATCGATGTGCTTCTCCTTCTTGATGTGTGCTGCTTGCAACTTCGCAGTACCTTATACACCTAAAGGTTTGTGTAGCATATTTCATAGTCTGCTTGTTGGTGGTTCCAGTTATGTTTTGTCTGGGAAGTTCTTACAATAATGTGTGAGCTCACGATTAATGTACAAGTTTGTACTTTGTGGTTTTAAAACTCATGACGTTGTGACCGCACTGTTTCTGGGTATGTTGTAATACAGAGTAGTTCAATTAAGGGGCAGTGTTTACTGCTTGTATGGTAGCTTATTTTTCTTCCTTTTTGTGTTTCCTGGAGGGCGGGGATTGACAGTGTAACCAAAGCCTTGTAAAGATAATTTGTAAAGTCCCGAATGTCCGAGCTGTGGGACGCTCACGGTGGTCTTGACCCTCCTCGGTCCTTCGGCTGCTAGGACCTGATGACCTGTATCTTCTTTTTTCTGCGTCGCTCAGCTCATGGTTCAACTCCCGTCCGGTAGCCTCTTCGAAGATGAAATAACCCGGAAAGGACTCTGTGAACCCTGTCACTGCTATGTCGTGGAAAGGTGGAATAGGACCCAATCTGGGGGGATTCTGGGCGGTTTGCGAATATTGCGGCATTGCCAATCGACTGTGCACCCCGGTGAATAACCGGGGGGTGGGGGGATGGGAGTTGGGAGACGTATGTTTCCTAAGCGGTGTGGGTGATTGTTGACCTGATGTCAGCTACTCTTGAAACGACCCGTTGTCGGCCCGATCCGAAGATGGGCCGATAGAAGACGGGCAAAGGGCGTCACAGAACGTAAAAAAATCAAACTAAATTACTGCTAACATCAGGTAGAGGCCGCGCAAGTGACTTCCAAACCGTGACGGAGAAATCTGTCACTTTCCAGTGCCTCGCGGTAAGGCGGTGGACTCCCACGGTGTTATAGGTGGAGCTTGACAGTGGACTGTCTTTGTAGACCAAATATTTACGTTCACTTCATGGGAACACGACCTGATTAAGTTAAAACTCCCTGGAGTGACGCGTTCGCCTGTTGTATCGACACCCTCCCATGTGTACCAGATTATCACTTGCGGGGGGGTTACGACGGTCTTGCTCCCAGTGCGGCAGCTTTATTTTCAGAAATTTCTCAATATTTAGGTTTCAGAAATTTCTCAATATTTAACAGGCTCAAATTGTTCAACTGTTGAGGACGTCTTTCAGTCGGATCGTTAGTTATAGGACGTTTTAAATATTGTTATTTTCAGATTTAAACTGGTTGCGACTGATCATCTATCTCATCGGAAAATACTTCATAAGCATGACATTTGCCTCGACCTATGTTATGTATTCACTGGAGAATTGTTCCCAACGCAATCGAGACACTCCCTGCTGGCTTTTTCATCGATGGTCGGCAGAATTGAATTGGTCTTTTAGCCCCAAATCCCTTCCCTTCTCTCGTCTCCGACCCATCTGTGTACAAGATTATCGCGACCGTTATACGATACGGTCTAACTTGTCAGTTTTATCAATATTTATATATTACATTACATTACATTTACATTACATTTTCGTCGTGTCCAATTGACGGCTAAAGACCGCTCTTGGACGTGTCAAAATAATTGGGTTATGTAGTAAGTTTCGCTACTACTCTTTACTGAACATACATAGTTAGTCAAGAATTAACTACTAGATTGTCAAACTATAAATATAAATAATCAAAATAGAAGCTTAATATTTGAAGTAGTTAGTGATTCGAAAAGATACGTAGTAAAATTATTTATCGTAATATTCAAATTGTCAGTAAAATGTTAAATAATCAAATTAAATCTACGTTATGCATTTTAAACTAAAAGTACAGATATAAGACCATATAAAATAATCAGACAATAAGGCTCTACTTTTTTAAGTAATTTAAATGGGCACAATATTTGAAAAATCGTGGCCCTCAAATTCGGCCAAATTATAGAAAGGGTGGCCTATCAGCATCTCCTTGATGTTTTTTTTAAATTTTATGTCCTCCAGCTGTTTAAATTTTGTAGGGAGTAGATTATAGAATTTAATGCTAAGGTACAAGTAGCTTTTCTGTACTTTTGCCAGTCGTATTCGGGGTACGCATAAAAGGGAGCTACCGCGGGTATGATGCGAGTGAATGTCTGCATTAATTGGGGTTTCTGTTAGGTGCTGTCTAGCATACATTAAACACTGGTATATGAACGCCGAATACATAGTCATTACCCTTGCTTTCATGAGGCCCAAGTTGTTCTAGTATTAAGGATGTCTCTCAATCTGGTCATTTTATATAGGACGTTTTAAATATTGTTATTTTCAGATTTAAACTGGTTGCGACTGCTCATCTATCTCCTCGGAAAATACTTCATAAGCATGACATTTGCCTCGACCTATGTATTCACTGGAGAATTGTTCCCAACGCAATCGAGACACTCCCTGCTGGCTTTTTCATCGATGGTCGGCAGAATTGGATCCATAGCCGCTCCACTAACGCCCTTACTGGTAATAAATAATTATATCTTCAAGGCCAATGCCGTGTTTTCCTAATTTAACCATTTTTTTCCAGATTTCAATATGGGCCCCGCTAGCCAACACTATTTTCGGAATATTCGCGGTTATATCCGGACTTTCGATCCTGACTATGCCTGAAACGAAAGGCACCACACTTCCTGACACAATTGAAGAAGTTGAAAGTATCCACGTATAGAAAGTATTAAAATAATATTATAGTGATATTTTAATTACTGTAATAAAAATATTAAATCTGCATGAAGTTCAATTGAATGTTTGCGTTTATGATTAGATTCAATTAGTAGTAAATTACTTAGATTAGAATGGACTTTAGATTAGATAAGGTTTCTCATAAATATCGATTAGATAAACCATCAGGATTAGAGAACCATAAACACTAGACAACAAGAGTTGTCGACTACAACGGGCGAGCCCGTCACCTCAGGAAGTTTTAACGATTAGTCGTTCTATCTCCCTGGAATGAGCGTAGAAGACTTGAGGACGAAACAGTCCACCATCTAGCTACGTCACAAGCCCGTAAGAGGCCAACGCCTTAACCGCGAGATAGCCAGGAATGTTACCTGGCGGGCCGACACCCACGCCCTTACTTCCAATTGTGACCAGATTACTCCGATCTCTCGATTGGTTACGAGTTCGAGGTCGCTTGCGCGGTCCTCTCCCTTACGAAGCGGTGAAACGGTGTATACCGAATCTATCGCGGACCACAGCGTCCTTTGCCTGGCTGTTCACCCAGGATCGGATGGCCGATGGTCATTTCAAGAGTATTCGCCGTAAGGTCCGCAACTACCCCCGCTCTATAGGAAACAGTACTGCTTCCAGACTCCCCCGACTGTTAGTCAGCTAATGGGCCCTTGCTGAGTTGGCCACGAAGACCCATTCTGTTTCAGGGTCGGTCACACTCACGGGTCAACACCCATCCGATGGCCTCCACGCAGGGGGTGCGAGCCTGGGTAGGACACTGGGTCAACCAGTCTCCCCTGGGAATCAATCCTCTGGCGCTCCTGGACGGTCTGCGCACCGAGCGGCGCAAGCCAATCGATTGTGCTCTCCGACTAACAATCGGGGGAGTCTGGGAACTGTATTGTTTCCTATAGAGCGGGGGTAGTTGTCTACCTTACGGCGACTGCTCTTGAAATGACCATTGGCCATCCGATCCCGGTTCAGAGTCGGGCAAAGGACGCCTTGGTCCGCGACAGATTCGGTGCACTCCGTTTCACCGCTTCGTAAGGGAGAGGACCGCGCAAGCGACCTCGAACTCGGAACCAATCGAGAGACCGGAGAAATCTGGTCACAATTGGAAGTGAGGGCGCGAGTATCTCGAGCCCGCCGGGTTTATTCCTGGCTCACTCGCGGTAAGGCGTTGGACTCTCACGGGTTGTGACGTAGCTGGACGTAGAATTGTACTGTCCAAAGTCTTCTAAGTTCACTGCAGGGCGACAGAACGACTAATCGTTAAAACGTCCTGTGGTGACGGGCTCGCCCGTTGTAGTCGACACCGCAAGATGTTAGTCAGCTAATGGGCGCTAATGGGAGCTAATGGGCCCTTTGGGAGCTAATGGGCCCTTGCTGAGTTGGCCACGAAGACCCATTCTGTTCAGGGTCGGTCACACTCACGGGTCAACACCCATCCGATGGCCTCCACGCATGTAGTGCGAGCCTGGGTAGGACACTGGGTCAACCAGTCTCCCCTGGGAATCAATCCTCTGGCGCTCCTGGACGGTCTGCGCACCGAGCGGCGCAAGCCAATCGATTGTGCTCTCCGACTAACAATCGGGGGAGTCTGGGAACTGTATTGTTTCCTATAGAGCGGGGGTAGTTGTCTACCTTACGGCGACTGCTCTTGAAATGACCATTGGCCATCCGATCCCGGTTCAGAGTCGGGCAAAGGACGCCTTGGTCCGCGACAGATTCGGTGCACTCCGTTTCACCGCTTCGTAAGGGAGAGGACCGCGCAAGCGACCTCGAACTCGGAACCAATCGAGAGACCGGAGAAATCTGGTCACAATTGGAAGTGAGGGCGCGAGTATCTCGAGCCCGCCGGGTTTATTCCTGGCTCTCTCGCGGTAAGGCGTTGGACTCTCACGGGTTATGACGTAGCTGGACGTAGAATTGTACTGTCCAAAGTCTTCTACGTTCACTGCAGGGCGACAGAACGACTAATCGTTAAAACGTCCTGTGGTGACGGGCTCGCCCGTTGTAGTCGACACCGCAAGATGTTAGTCAGAGCGCACAGTCGATTGGCTTACGCCGCATGGTGCGCAGACCGTCCAGGAGCGCCAGAAGATTGATTCCTAGGGGAAACTGACCATAAGGCCAGAGTCCTACCCAGGCTCGCACTTCATGCGTGATGGCCGTCGGATAAGTGTTGACCCGTGAGTGTGACCAACTCTGAACAGAATGGGTCTTCGTGGCCAACTCAGCAAGGCCCATGAACTCCCCATAAACACTAGACAGGTTTTACTTTCCTATCAAGGAAAGTATTGCGATCGCACTTCTGTGTGTCTGTGTGTATGTGTATATTCCTCCACGACAGCGCCCAAACGCTTCATCCGATTGAACTGAAATTTAGCATGCAGCCATCATTCGGTCATCGCAATAGTTGAAAAGAAATTGTAGTTGAAATCGGCCTACCAGAGGGCGCGCTAGTCTTACTACTTTAATTTCGAAATATTGTAGTTGGAGACTTGAAATTCTGTACACAGATGCTTTGTTGGACCGAAATTACATTATGATTACGTTTTGGTTGGAATATCTCGCATACGAGCGACGCATTTATTTATTATTGTTATTATTATTTATTCCGTAGCCGGCGATTGGGGAGGGGGTCGCCCTCGCAGCCAATACGCTGCTGTCGGTGCCGCTGGATCTCATACTCCATTCACGATTCGCTTCCATTCTTGACGATTTTTTGCCACGTCTGGAGCATCCCTAGCCGATAATCGTTGATTTTTAAGGTCGTCTTTGATGTTATTTAGCCAGGTTTTCTTCGGTACCGATCGCTGAATTCTTCATTCTGTCGGACGGTCTCGCCAAAGAAGTTTACGTGGCAAGCGATTATCGATCATTCGGCAAACATGGCCGAGCCATCGTAGTCGACGTTTTTGTACTTCTTCTTCGATCGTTATTACTAGATCGCATCTTTCTCTAATGGTCTCGTTTCGAATTCGGTCGCGGAGTGAGACACCGAGAATCTGCCTCAAGTATCGCATTTGGAAGGCTTCGAACTTTTTGAGGTCCGATTGTAGTAACGTCCACGTTTCCGATCCATAAAGAAGAATGGGAAGAACCAACGTTCGGTATAGTCGTACTTTGGTTTTGATGGTAATATTCGTTCGCTTCCATATGCACCACTTGAGCGAGGCGAATGTTGCTGTTGCCTGACCGATCCGGCTATGTAACCAACGATCCTAAATACTTGAATTGTGGGACCTGTTCTATTTGGGTTCCATCGAGGTAAATGCTGGCCTTCGAACCGTCCACAGTGAGCACTTTGGTATTATCCGCATTGATTTTCAATCCATATGATTGAGCAATTCCAGATATGTCGTATAAAGTGTCCGTTGCTTCAGACATTTTATTTTATTTTTTTAATACCCTATATTTAAGAAAATACTACATAGTTTCTGGAAAAATACCATTTGAATACCACGGAAATACTACAAAAATGTGCGATGTTCGACTGATAGGTACATTTGAATACTAGGTATTTTTGCGTAGGTATTGAGCAATTTCCTTTTCGTTTCGAACGAAAATGTTCTTCTTCTTCCGTTAATCTTCATCTTCCCTGGGTTCCTATCCCGCCTTATCTAAAGTGCTTTAATAGATACCCAAGTAGTCAGGATGTATAAAGTTTCGGGGGAAAATGTATTTCTTCTTCCGTAATTCTTCTTCTGCCGTAGGTTTCCATCCCGCTTTATCTAGAATGCTTTAACTTCGAAGAAAATAGACCAAGTACTCAGGATGTATAAAGTTCCGGACGAGAATATTCTTCTTCTTCTTCTGATATTCTTCTTCTTCCATGGGTTCCTATCCCACCTTATCTAGAGTGCTTTAATAGTTAACTAAGTGATTAGCATTCAAAAGTGTTTTTGGCCGGGTGGTGTTTGCGGTGGGGGGGGGGGGGGGTTAGGGGGGTTAGGGAAGAAAGGGGGTAGCGTCGGGAGGGAGGGTGAGTTTGGGGGGAAGGGGTGTTGGGGGGTGGTTTGGAGGGGCGGTAGGCATTGGGGGGGTGTGCGGTCAATAAAAGGAAGGGTTTAGGGTAGCGGGGTTAGGGAGGGAGGGGTTGGGGGATAGCCTAGGGAGGAGGGGTGTTTGGGGAGTGTTGCTTGAGGGTATTGGAGTGGGTGGTGGGAGGTTGGATAGGGAGGATTAGGGATTTGACGCGGAGGGAGGGGGGTTAGTGGGGTGCTTTAAACAACTGGTTTTTGAAAACATTTATTTAATAGTGTACTCAACTAATATGGTTATGTACAAAAACTTGAAATGATGAGGTTTAAACAACCCCCGTGGTTGTTTATACCACATTATAGGTAGAGCTTAGAATGCATTATTCCGAGTAAATAAATCTATGTTCTCCGAGGATAGTAATCATTTTATAATAGAATAGTGTATTATTGATGACTATGGAAATTGTAATTTGAAATATTACACAATGCCTTCTGATTAGTATGTCAAAATGGCGTTTCATATAAAAATTATATTAAAAACAATATCCATATTCGTAATAATACAACATTTTCATTAAAATCCACATAAACCAAAAAAGACAAACTTAAAATAAAGCAAGACAATAACAGCATCTAGACTAAAACTGTAAAATAAATATACAAAATACAAAAAAAAAAACAAATTTAAAATGGAATAGTCGTGAAACGTATAATTATCTATTAAATAAGTACAATGTTGAATAGTTATAGTCCTCGAATTCGACCAGCTCATAAAAAGAGTCGCCTATCAGGATATGTAGCTGACTATGGGATCATTCTTGCTACGTCGGATAGTCCTAGCTAAATTTAGTAAACTGTGTTTTACTTGCATCACTACTTTCAGCATGTAAGTGGTGGGCATGGCTGGTATCTGATTTTATCTGAAGAGTTTTCTGGCTGACACCTCAAAAATTGATAGTGAATATTGTTTTGCTATAGAGTCACGTGTCAGATATATCTACATAGCGGACATAATCCAAAAAACGCAAGATATCCCTGGCCCTGAATGTCGACTCACTTAATGATTAGACAAATCAAAAGATATATTAGGCGGAATATCTATTACCGATTAAATAAAATATTTGACAACAGAGATAAAATAATTATTAATGAATATTATCGGTTAATTATTCGATGCGATCCACCGATCGTGGTTGAGCTGTAGAGCATAAAGAAAAAAAGTCATAAAATGGTGGAAAAGAAACATGAGGTCGACGTCGACACCATCTATTCGGAGATCGGACAGTTCGGATTGTTTCAGATTTTGACCATCGCCATGTTGATGCTGCCGGTCATCACTTCGGCCTGGGGCGGATCCGATTTCATCTTCACCGCTGGTGATGTCAATTACCGGTGAGCTAATTCGTTAATTATTTTCTGGACTCATTGAATTTAAAGATACATGTAAGATTACATCTATCAACAAGTGGAAAATGACAAAAATTAAAATATTAAAATCGGTCGTGTCACACCAGGACGTTTTAATTTATTTTATTGTGATTGTCGTGTAGTAACATGTAGGTTTACAATTATTAAGTGCAGCACAACCTGGTTTTTAGGCGCATTTTTTAAAAAACTATATTACGTACGTGAATAAAATCGATCTAAATCGATCTAAAATCGATCTAAAATCGTACGTGAATAAAATCGTTCGTGAATAAAATCGATAAGCGCCCTCTCTCGGCCGGCGGAAGAACCTGGTTGGGTTCTGGAGGCGCGGTTCGTTTCTTGGCTAAGAACGGGGTTGGGACAAGCGCCAAAAAGCTATATGTACGGCAGAATCTAAATAGTTATGTGGCTTGTTTATGAGATATACAAACCAAATTTAACAAAATCATTTCGGCCCAACATGGCATCTGTATAACAAATTTCCGGTCTCTAAGTCCAAAATTTTGAGATTGAAATATAACTACTGCGCCCCCTGGTGAACTAATTTCAACCACAACCTTTAAAACTCTTGACATGACAAATGATGCCTGCATGCCAAATTTCAGCTCAATCGTATTAAGCGCTTAGGAGCTATTGTGGAGGTATATACACACACACACACACACACACACACCCTCTCTCTCACACACACACATACACACACACACACACACACACACACAGACACACAGCCAGACTGGATATTTTCGTCTTTGAATGGATATTTCTGTCTTTATCACGAAAAAAATAACGAAATGTTGGGTTGAATTCGCATTGAAATATTTCATACCGCCAGGGCAACTATATCGGATTGTAAATGTCCAAATGATCAAGTAAAAAAAACCAAGACATTGTTGCATCCGATAAAAATTTAGACGTGGGACCCTCGATTATTGCTCGCGGACAATACTTATAACTGACCAAATCAGGTCACCCTCCTTCCCGAATGTTCAAAATCCTTCCATAAGTCCTTGGATACTTACGGGAATAACTTTGAGGTAACACAACCAATTATTTCTGCCTTTATGAAGAACTCCGCCGTTCATGCGAGGGTACGAAAAACGTTTGTATATGGTTCGTAGCGCTGGAAATAAAACACCCTATTCGGTGCGACTCGGCGTAATGACCAGTAAAGTTCAGTTTCTGGGAGCTAATGGACCCAACGAAGACCTATTCGTTCAGGGTCGGTCATACTCACGGGTCAACACCCATCCGACGGCCTCCACGCAGAAGGAGATCCAGGGTAGGATGCTGGCCTGCGGGCTAGTCTCCCCTAGGAGTCAACCTACGGGAGCTACTAGACGGCTTGTGCACCGTGCAGCGTCAGCCAATCGATTGTGCACTTCAACTAACATCCGGAGGAGGCTGGGAACAGTAATGTTTCCTATTCAAACAGTAATGTTTCCCGTTGGTGGTTGTCAACCTTATAGCAACTGCTTTTGAAACGACCATTCGGCCACCCGATCCCGGGTGACTAAGCCGCGCAAAGGATTCCATGGTCCGCGATTGATTCGATAGTCACCGTCTCATCGCTTCATAAGAAAAAGGTACCGCTCAAGCAACCTCGAACCCGTAACCCATCGGGAGACCGGAGTAATCTGCTTGCAACTGGAAGTAAGGCCGCGAGGCCGCGAGCCCGCTGGGTGACATGCCTGGATATCTCACGGTAAGGTGTCTGCGTTCATCTCACTGGAGACAGAACTATCAATATCGTTCCTGAGGTGTCGGGTTCGCCCGTTGTAGTTGATAGCTGTAATAGTAGTAAAGTTTCTGTACCTATTTGGACTGAACAGTCCGTAGTAGCAGTCAAGTTATCTGCTGCTGACAAGGAATCTATAAGATTTTATTTTTGACCTTATTTTCCAGGTGTCACATACCAGAATGCGAGGGCAACTATTCAGCAGTAGGAGAGGTATCTCCTGACTGGATTAATAATACAATACCTGTAGGTGCTCGTTGTGAGAGATACGCTCCAATTGCAAACCCTCCAAACACTGGTGGAGACTGTCCAGCTACGCTCTTCAATCCAGATCAGACTATTCCTTGCGAACAATATGTTCACGACAGGACCAACACTATTTTATATGATGTAAGTTTAAAAAATATGTTTAATCATCTTGGAAAAAAAGAGATACGTCTGCAACATACAACAACGCTTTGTTTTGTACAATTTACAACCAGTAGAGTAACTTTCTCTCTTTTTAACTACATAATTCTTTCATGCCTGAAGATCGTGGTCGACACTCGGGGGAACGCAGATGATCTGCGTGAGGAATTTTGAGACGGCAGTTCTCACTGCCAAATTTATAGTTGAGTATTGGTCAATACTTAAGTACTAGCCAATCTTGGAGGCATACCTAAGAGTTTTGTTTGACTGTTTGTTTATTTGGGGAGTTAATAGGCTCTGTTACAGTTTGGCCACTAAGACTCATGCGTATAGGTCAAACGCACAGTTAACACCTATCCAGCCACCTCCTAGCAGTAGTGCGAGACCGGGTAGGACTCAGGCCTGCCGGCCAATCTCCCCTAGGAGTCAA
This sequence comes from Micropterix aruncella, assembly GCA_944548615.1. NCBI lineage: Eukaryota > Metazoa > Arthropoda > Insecta > Lepidoptera > Micropterigidae > Micropterix > Micropterix aruncella. The sequence goes on from OX155969.1 coordinate 9,120,549, forward strand.
CTTTAGGGCCCTTTTCGACAGTTTCGCACTGTGCGGCGTCAGCCAAACGATTGTGCATTTCGACTAATAAATCGAGAGAGTCTGGAAACAGCATTGCTTCATATAGAGCGGGGGTAGTTGTTAACATTACGGCAATTGCTCCTGAAACGATCGTTGGGCCAGCCGATCCCGGGTGAATAAGCTGGGCAAAGGATAACGTGTGTAATGATATAAAATCGAACGCCTCCTGTCAAATAGAATACTTAATATCTAAACCAAACCATGCCAAGTAAGTACACCTATTGCCATCTATACGCAGCAACGGGAATGCAAGGTGAATGGTCTTCAAAGCGTAAAAGTAGTAATTAGTCGATTCATTCATAATCCTAAAATTTAAATCATATTTCAAAACGTGTAGCGACATCTAGCGGGCAAAAAGCGAGAAATGTTACCGTCGATAAGCAGAGAACTGTAAGAAAATTTTACTGACGTGTCGGCAAGAATATAAAATATATTAAAATAAGACTAAAACTCAATAAAACAATAAAACGTTTATATATTCGTTAAAAATGAAGCGTAATAGCAATAAACCACTAAATAAAATAAAACTGAATAGGCTTTAGAGAAAAATCAAGGAAAAATCGATGATTCAAAAAACGCCGAAATCACATACAAAAATGGGTCTTCAAAAGATGCATGATAGAAACACAGGATATTTAGAAAGATTTCAGCGACGACACGCACTATAGACGTAGAGTAGAATAAGCACTATCTTCTGAAACGAAAGTAGAACCTGAAAACAGAATAAATTGTTAGCAATCGATTTAAATATCGCACGGAACGAATTCGCAGCCAGCTGAAACTGACAGTTCATATAATGATTAAATTGTCGTACTTTTAACAAGAAAAATCGCCACTATAGACGATAATGCTAATTACAGCCTATATAGATAGAACACACAGTAGATAGACCTACTAGAATAAAGCCAATGAAATAAGCTATTTTATGAAGCAGAGCATATATTCTGTACGATAGTTTACAGGGAGAATCTAATGTTTGAAACTGAATAAATAACGGTTTGACGGAAAAAATAAATCGGAATTATCCACGGCAGGAGGGTGTTGCCATGTTTTGACATCAAATAGAGTCGGAATATCGTACAGGTTTTGATCACTAGAGGCGCTGTAGTTCAGAAATAAGGGAGGTTTTGAGGTGGACCACTAATAAAAAACAGACGAGCGTCTTAAAGAGCGTCTCTTCATATTTGGCGGGAAAGTTTTGGAGGGAAAGCCATATCCCAAAAAGCAGACGATAATACAAATATTAGAGTATACAGAAAGAAGAAGCAAGTTAAAAAGGTCATAGGTGACATATTTTTAAAGGAAACGGATGAGTAATTTCGATGTGAAAAATTGTTTTCAAATTGGGTCACTGAAAAACCTACTAACGCCGAATAACTTTTTATAAAAACCATATAGGGTTATAGTAGAAAAAAAATGAATAATAATAGCCGTTAATGAAATAGTTAATGAAATATAGTTAATGAAATAGACATACTTTTTAGAAAAATATACACGTACCTTTAGAAGCACATAGCGCCGCGAGGAGGCAACATAAAATTAATATATATGCAGAAATTAGATGCAGGGGTTACAGATTACAAGGGAAAAATAAGGAAATCAGCTCAAATGAGTGAATTAAAGAAATAAGAGTGCAAAAATAGCTCGATGTGCACGAAATGGTACGGAACCCCAATGTGGAAAAACGATAGTTGGTAACCAGAAAGAAAAAGCATGATGGCCGCGTTATTTTGCATAGGAAGGGGTGAAAAGCACATCTAAAAATGGAGAAATTGCCGTATTTTGAAGGGTATAAAAAGGCGGTGGGCGATGCCAAAATCAATTCAGTTTACCAGGAGAACCACCGCGTAATAACCTCGTCACCCAAACGTCGAAAAAGTGCCGGAAAATGTAAAAGTTCAAGTTAAAACGAGGGAATGTGGGCAGAAATGCTGTCCACATTCCCATAAAAAATCATGTAGAATCTAAGTGAAGTTTTTTTAACACATATTTATTTTATTAGAAGCGGTACATCAAATAATTGGCGGGAAAGCAAACAAAATTAAACAGTGCTAAGATTCGACGAGAGATCGACTTAAAGACAGTAAAAAAACACATTTATATAGACGCCACGTACATCAAATAATTGGCGGGAAAGCAAACAAAATTAAACAGTGCTAAGATTCGACGAGAGATCGACTTAAAGACAGTAAAAAAACACATTTATATAGACGCCACGTACATCAAATATTTGGCGGGAAAACATAAGTATGCAGAATCAAACAGTAGCAAGATAGAAGAAAAATTAAAGATATTCCTTTTAAATAAACATTCACGAGGAGATCATATAAGTAATATCAAGACAGACATTCGGAATAGACTTCGCATCACGAAGACAACGTACAATCAAATTTCATCTTTCGACAGAACGGGGTTGAAAACAATCGTACTACTCAGCCGACATCCCTACGATGCAGCTGTCAAATTGAAACAAAACAGTTTTTAGTTGTTATGTGTTTAGTTGTTAAGAAGTGTATAAAGGTGTTATGTTAGTGTAAGGTATGTGTTAATTGGATTGGATGGCAGCTTAAAACGAGTAAGATTGTTCAAATTAATATAATTGCGTTATAACCGCCGAAGCTGGCCATACTATAAAACTGTTATAGTTGATATTTTTTTAATATATTATGCAAATATGTATGTTGTCATAAGTATGAATAAGATCAATGCGTCTTACACTGTTTCGCGCTATAATTGAAATAGAAAGCCAATACCATCTGCTTTTCGTACTGTCCGCTACTACATTGTTAGCGTGAACCTTTTTTTTATAAGGCCAGTACTTGATTGGGACTGCAGGCCGTCAATAAAAGACGAAGCCTCATGGATTGAGATATTTGAAACTGCCTGGTTTCACAGAGACAAAGTCCGTGAACCAGCGTAGCGATAAACTAAGAAAAAAATGTATATACGTATGTCGTAATTGATTCGACATACACAGTAATATAGGTTATGATAAGTTGTGTTTTTGTGCTATATTGCGTATTGTCATATTATCATGTTATTATTATTTAATGCAAAGCTACAAAAAGAGCCATATATGTAATGAATAGTATAAACTAAAAAAATTTATTTTACAATATATCGAATATTTTGCCGGAAAAAGTGTTCATATTTTTTAATCAAAAGGATACCATACCTGGGAATAATACAAATAGACTGAGCTAAATTATAATTAGAAATGGATTCGATAGATCAGATACCGCACTAACGGATGAACGAACGCAGTAATTGAATACGCGAGATTGGCGCCTTTATTATAAATATATCTCGTAATCCAATAAATATATAAGAAAAATAACTCCTGAGTTCACGACGCACTGACAGAAGACTGTAGCATCCGTCAGTGTGATAAATAGTGCGATGTCAGATATACAGTAATGATACAGTGCGATGTCAGATATACAAATCAAACGATGTCAGATATACAGTAATGATCACTAGCGTACTTATAAGTACATTAAAAAATAAAAAATCCCAGCTGATTGGAGTAATCGTCAACCGATATTGAGAAAGTGACTTAAAACTATTAGCATACATTGATCTGGAAGTCTCTAACTATAGAACACCTTTGATAATCCACTAGATAGAAATTGTGTCATAGAACATCAAAAATCAATATTTCTCATCGGGATGAGATCTTAAAAGTGTATGTTACAAGCCGATCCTAATTTATAAACCTCAAATTGATCCAAACTATCTAAAACCAAGTGCATAAGGGTCTAACAAATTGGTCTAGACACATAGAATACTCCTTATTATTCTTCTTCTTCTTTTGGAGAATACATTTTAGTCAGGACAGGAGAATTTCATATATGAGGGAGATGGTACAAGAGAAAACAGGGCTATTCACTGGAAATCTCTATTCTATGCATACTTTGAATATCTTTATACATATATTAGCATTATCCTCTTCTTTTAGTCACTTCTCCGTTCAATCTCCTTCATCAAGCGCTTATCGCTGATGATACGTCGCGCACGTTTAAGTAACAAATATTGCTAAATATTATTATTATTGAATGATATTAATATTGGTGTTAATAATATTAATAAATATATTAATATTAATATTAATGATATTAATAAATATATTAAAAAATATCGCTACAAAATGGCTTGCCCAAAGTGTGGCCGATCATGATCATTGCGATATATTGACATCTTACATCTCACAAATCTTACAAATTAAATTAAAAATAAGATATAACAAACAAATAAAACAAATGTTAAATAAAAAATCATTCTCTACAAATTGGCGACCCAACTGGTGGGGCCAAATAAAAATAAAAAAGATAAAAATTATTCACTACAAATAATTCTCTACACGTGGTCGGCGATAGATTCGGTAGACACCGTATCATCTCTTCATAAGGGGGAGGACCGCGCAAGCGATCTAATCCTGTAACCAGTAAGGAAGCAGGAGGTATTCTGAAGGTTAATTCCAGACGGAAATATCTAAAATGGTAGTCAGGGGACGAGACTGTCCCTTGCGTACCTGTCCCGGTGCCTCGCCTACCAGGCGTTGGCCTGTGACGGACGAGTGGCATAACCATACAGTGGACTGTTTTCGTCTCAAGTCTTCTACGCTGACCTCACGGGAGACATAACTATTTAATATCGTTCCTGAGTTGACGGGGTCGCCCGCTGCAGTTGTCAGCTCTAGTTGATTGATTGTTTGTTTATTTCTACTCTTTATTGTGAATGGGCGGGTTTATTGTCATACGACATTCCCTTACAACCAACCCTACTATGAAATTATCATATGTATGACTGCGTGTAGGTGTGTGTCTTGTTATTGAATTCGATCGACAGAAATGAAATGCAATTCCTTTAATTTTTTCCCAACGGAAAATGGTGACCCAGCAAACTCGTAACCTTACAATCAATACAGTCGACCTAACCACTATGCCACAGGGCCGAGTTTTCGTTTCAAAGTCGAGTTGAAGATGGCAGTGGTTCGGTGCCAAGTATCGGACGACCTTTATTTGAGTAACAGGTAACGACCAGGACCTCATGCAGAGAATATTTCAGTAAAGCAAGGATAATGGCTATGTATTCGGCGTTCGTATACCAGTGCTTAATGTGTAACAGAAACAGAAACCAATGCTGACATTCACTCTCACGATACACGTGGTAGCTCTATGCCCCGGTAGTTTTATGCGTACACGAATAAGACTGGCAAAAGTACAGAAAATCTACTCATAGCTCAGCATTAAATTCTTTAATGTATTCCACAACACCGTTAAACAGCTGGAGTAAGTAAATTTAAAAAATAATTAAGGAGATGCTGATAGGCCAGCCTTTCTGGCCGAATTTGCCGGCCATGGCTTTTCCAATATCGTATCCATTCAAATGACCTACAAAAGCAGAGCCTTATTGTCCGCTTATTTTATTTGATACTAGCTGTTGCCTGCGGCTTCGCTTCGGGTAGAGCTTCGAATCGAATTGTAAATGTAAGTAAAGTAGAATGTAGGTATATTATTGTACTTATACATTTAAATTTAGAAATGCTTCTTTTTCCTTTTTTCCACTTTTCTTAAAAAAAAAGGTTATAAAATTATTATCTTTAAAATAGGTGCTTTATATTATTTGCTAATTTGAAATGTATTAATGGCTACATTAATGTTAATTTATAAAATGTTCTTTTATAAAATGAATATTCTCTATACATTTAGCTAATAAAAAAATAAATAAAATAAAATATAGTGCAATCATATAAGACGTCCCTATCAGATGCATGCTACCTATCTCGTAGACGTAGGTACGCGTCATGTTTCTCGCCCCCGCCGCCGCCTTCCACTAAAAGCTGATCTTGCCAGGCCAGCTGCCGTCACGCCACCACTAGATATTTCGAGGTGCTTGCACGCGTTATTAATTTCATGATATCACTTAAATTATACCACCTAAAAACTTAAATTATATCGGTTATTTTATATCCATTAAACACTCCTGATGATGGAATAATTTATTTTGATAAGAATTCGTATTTAATTGATATTTTTTTCAACTAAACATTGCCTAATTCTTCTCCTTATAATTTTAAAGACACAAAAACAGTATTGTAGCTTAAATATAAAAGTTGGATAAATTCTGTCGTGGACTTTTTATTAGACCTCTTTATCATAGTTAGATCTCTTTATCATAGTTTTAATCATACATTATTTTCACATATTTTAAACCACGCGTCGAAAAATCAACTTACAAGCACATTTTCTCGGACTTAACAAATATCCTGATTTCTTATTGAAAACCAATATTTATCACGATAAAATATAGCCTATAGCACTCGTTGATAATGTGGCTTTCCATTAGAGAAAGAATTTGAAAAATATTTTAGCATGTTTTTAGATTTTTATCGATTTTGTTATTAGATTGAAAATTTCTGAGGCAATTCTCGGCTGAGCATGGCTAACATACCTACTGAACCGGTACTCTTCTATAAATTCGAGTTTGCGTTGTGCTGACATCTTGCTGGGGATCGACATGGTGCTTTCAACACGATGACGCTTTCAAAACGTGCTTTCAACAAAGACAATGTACTTTCAACACGTATCTTAACATTAATGATAAAACATTTTTTTCAAGATTATTGTCCCCTCACTTCTTTATGCGACCGAAGTATCCGTTGGTGACATTAATATGGTCAGCTGGACTGTTAAATGGAGCCGTTAGGGAATCAACACATTTGTGAGTTTAACAGTTCAGGGGGTTCGGGGCGTTCGCTTCCAGCCCCACCTTTTGAATGCTTCTATTTTCCGCTTCATAAAGAAAGACCAATAACGGCCAACTTACGCGAAATAATGTTAATATAAACATTATCGAAGGCTTTACCAAAGTCGGTGTCATATATGATAAATATGAGTGAGATTTTTGCAATGCACTGGTTCTTGTTTCTTTAAAAATTTCTTCATTTTAATCTGATTTCAGTATGACCTGCACTGCGAGGATTGGAAGAGGACACTAGTGGGAACATTGAGAAGCGTCGGCAATCTCATTATCCTTCCACTCACTGGAATTGTATCTGATCGTTACGGGAGAAAAGTAGCTCTATTGATATGTGCATTTAACACTGCTGTACTGGGATTGATCAGATCTTTCTCGGTGTCTTACGAGATGTTCCTTATAATGAGTATTGTAGAACCAGCTGTCGGAGCAGGCGGACTTAGTACTGCTTTCGTTTTAGGTAAGTCTACCATTCTTTTGGTGTCTTGTGCAAGTTCGAGTTTGTGCTATCTTTATTTCTTGCTATTATAGTGATGATTGTAGTCCACTAGGCCATCAATGATCAATGAACTAAAACATGCGAACCCTTCAACCCAGGAAAGTATAAATATACCGATTGAACGTAGAGAATGAACGTAGCCTGGAATGAACGTAGAGACTTGGGAAAGAAGACAGACCACCACCTTAGCTAAGCCAACTAGCCCAACAGAAATCAACACAATTTACCGCATCCTACTGGGAAGATTCTAGGGCCAGACCAGATTAGGCAGAATTTCTCTGTGCTCCCGTCTGGTTATGGGTTTTGAAGCCGCTTTTGCGACCTTCACCTAATGTAAGCGGTAATTCAGTTCGAATTTAACACAGACCGCTGCGACTTTTGGCTGTCTCTTTAGCAGTCCTGCAATGCCACACACAGACGTGAGGCTCCGCTAAAGGGCAATCGCCCAGCCGAATGCGTCCCGGATCTTGGATAAGGCCAGTTGAATGACTCATAGAATTCGGAATCGTCTTTAAGCATTAGATGTTTATAGATTAAAAACGCGTCAGCGGGGCCAAAACTGAGCTTTCATAAATTGAAATTTGGTTCTACAAAAAAAAAATCTCTATAAAACATGCCTTTTAGCGCGACCAAATATTTTTTTATAATTATACATTGCCTGTGTAACTGAAGTCATGATTTTATTTTTTTTTCACTTATTCTTCTTGTTATTTATTATTTACAGTTGCTGAAATGCTCAATCCGAAATGGAGAAGTTTGTCAGGAGTTGTAATGACGTCATCATTTGCAACTGGTCAAGCTCTGCTTGGATTATTAGCATGGGCCTTCCCGGCATGGCCTACTCTTTTGAGAGTAATATATATACCTCAATTCGCTTTTATGTCTTACATATGGCTTCTCAGTGAGAGCGTCAGGTGGCTACTGACCAAGAAAAAGTTCGCACAAGCTGAAGCTATATTAAAGAAAGCGGCTAAAATGAACGGCAAACAAATATCACCAGACTCTCTAGCGAAACTGACAGCTTCAGTCGATTCATTAAACGACATACCAGAAAAACAAGCAATGAGCGAACCCGGTCAGTCTTTGCTAAAACAGGTGCTTAGATCAAGAACGATACTTAAAAGGATTTGTATAGTGCCGATTTGGTGGGTGACCTGCACTCTGATTTTCTACGGATTGACGATCAATTCTGTCGGCTTGGCTGGTAATATGTATGTGAACTTTATCCTGGTGGCACTGGTCGAAATACCTGGAAACTTCACATCGTTCTTCACACTAAACAAATTCGGACGGAGACCATCGATGTGCTTCTCCTTTATGATGTGTGCTGCTTGCAACTTTGCCGTACCACACATACCTGAAGGTTTGTGTATTATATTTGATTTACTACTTGTTGGTCTTGGTGGATCCAGTTACTTTTTTTCTGGAAAGATGTTACAACTGAGAGAGTTGTAGGAATTTTACATTACATTTACATTACATTTTTGTCGTGTCCAATTGACGGCTAGAATCCACGCTTAGACGTGTCAAAATAATAGTGTTAGGTAGTAAGTCTCGTTAAAAGTCTCGGGGAAAGTCTTGCAGTAACACAAACGATTTTATTTTGCTGTGTTTTCAGAAGACAGCCTTATGTGTTTCTGATGGTAACCCAGACTTGTTTTGATGCAACCCTCCATTCATTTACATAGTGCTTTCAGAATCGCTCGGCTGGCTGTCTTTATACATGTAGTCTTGTTGTTGTATTCCATCTTTATACACGCCCATATTAAATGCAAATATTTCGCATTTAAATACATGTTTCCCACAACCATTGCTAGTTTGGTCCTTGGTCTTTAGCCCCAAATCCCTTCCCTTCGCTCGTGTTGGACCCACCTATGTACCAGATTACCGCAACCGTTATACGATACGGTCTTGCTCCTAGTGCTGTAGCTTGTATTTCCAGAGTTTTCTCAATATTTATATATTCACCAGGCTCAAGTTGTTCTAGTGTTAAGGATGCCTCTCAGTCTCGTCATTGGATGATGTTGGATGGACGTTTTAAATATTGTTATTTCAGATTTAAACTGGCTACGACTGATCATCTATCTCCTCGGAAAATACTTCATAAGCATGACATTTGCCTCGACCTATGTATTCACTGGAGAATTGTTCCCAACGCAATCGAGACACTCCCTGCTCGCTTTTTCGTCGATGGTCGGCAGGATTGGATCCATAGCCGCACCGCAAACGCCCTTATTGGTAATAAATATTAATATTTTCAAAGCTATGATGTGTTTTCTTAATTTTATCCTATTTTATTTCCAGATCCCAATATGGGCACCGCTACCTAACACTATCTTCGGAGTATTCGCGGTTATATCCGGACTTTTGATCTTAACTATGCCTGAAACGAAAGGCACCACACTTCCTGACACAATCGAAGAAGTTGAAAACATGCAAAAACTTAAAACAGAAAAAACTACTTCTTTTTAATGCTTATTACCACGAATGTTATTAATATTATAAAGTAATGTTTTAATTACTGTGATAAAAATAAAAATATACTGTGAAAAATAAATCTGTATGAAGTTCATTTTTGTTTCAATCGAATGTCTACGTTCATGATTAGATTAGATTACTAGTAGATTAGTTTAGGCTGTAGATAAGTTAAAATATATAATTATTGATTAGATAACTGCTACCAAATCTCTTGCTACCAAAATCTTTTAACAAAAAAAAAATCCGACTCCAATTTTTACGGAAAGTATTGTGGACGCACTTCTGTATGTCTGGGTGGTGTCTGTGCGTATTCTCCGACGATAGCGCCGATACACTTCATCCTATTAAACTGAAATTTGGCATGCAGGATTCATTTAGTCATGGCATGAGCTGAGAAGTTTGTGGTTGAAATCCGTCCACCCAGAGTTGACTTTCCACGAGGGAACTCCTCAACGGTCAACAGCAGAGACCCAAAAATTTGTTTACGCATTTATTTATGATAGCAACTTCTAAGTTAAACCATGACATGGCTGATGTACCCTGGGTTGGCTGCCGACGAGGGAGCTCCTCAACGATCAACAGCTGAGACTCAAAAAACCCTTCCAGGTTTCACTATGGCATGGCTGATGTACCCTGGGTTGGCTCCCGATGAGGGGATTCCTACAACGGTCAACAGCAGAGACCCAAAATTGTGTGTACGCATTCAATTATGATAGAAACTTTCAAGTTTCACCATGGCATGGCTGATGTACCTTGGGTTGGCTCCCGACGAGGGAACTCCTCAACGGTCAACAGCGGACATAAAATTCGAAAAGTCGTGAAGTCGGAAGGTTGAAAAATCGAAAAGTCGAAAAAGTCGGAAAAGTCGATGTCGAAGTCGATTTCGATTTCGATTTCCGAAGGTTAAAGGGTGGCGCTAGGTAAAGATTTCCGAAGGTTAAAGGGTGGCGTTATCACATTAGCTCCCATTTGACAATATACAGGCAGGAGTGAAATATATTTTCTTCGGTACAGTCGGTCGATGAAATAATCGGTAGGAGCGGAGCATTGTTAAATACTAATGGTTATTTTTGACCCTTCCACCACCACGACGCGGACGTAGCGATTTTGTGCCATTTTTCATAGCGTTATTTTTAAAAAAAATGGCCTGTGACAGTGTTCTATACAATGCTGAATATGTATGTTTGTGATGAATATATATGAATGTTTAAGAAAGGTGTTGTAACGGTTAGCAACATATATAATTTTGCGACTACCAATTAATTCACACGGTAACATTTTTCGCAAGAATTCTGTCTGACCTAATTTATAACATAATTAATCAGAATTCATAAACGTGTGTCTTTCGCGCTCAGCATTTTTCAAACGTTTCTTTCAATATACGAATATACAGCCTGACGTCATTCTTAACTTTTCAACGTCAAATTATTGGCTTTATTTTATTTTTATTTTATTGTTTCTTAAAAAATAAACCACAATTTTTCATATATAAAATCAGTCTCGATTACACCACGTCACTCATTGGTAAGCGTCTCTCCATAAATAATTAAATAAATAATACATTGTTAAATACTAATGTTTGTGTTTCTCTACTCTCTTGTTCGCTGAGGTATAAATCGAGGTAAGATTGGAAGCCTGGTTTCCGCACAACATCAGAAAGAGTGACCAGGCACTCATCCAATATTGGTGACTCCCGACTTCGAACACCTTCAAGAGGCGCCATTTCCAATCGTACAATTCATTCGTACATTTGTCAAGAACACATTGTTCCGTTCTGTCAACCGTGTGCTTCGGCAAGAGATGACTAATATAGACTGAAATAGTTTTTTTGTGGTGAGAAATGATTGGTCTCTTAAACAGTTCCTTTAAAAATAATATTAATTTAATGAAATACCTTGTTTTTGTTGTTTTTCTATATATGTAACGATTATTTTTTATACTTTTTGTATGTTCAAAATAATGAAAGTTGTCTACGCGTAATGGTATATATTTTTTAATTAGGAAATATTTATTTAATAACGTATTCGTAAGTTTCAGTCCCGTCGTTAGTTATTACATACCAATAAATACTTTAAAAAATTAAATGAAATATAGGGTCATGATGATTCCACATCCTTAATGTACTATTTGTGTACCACATCCTAGCCGGGTCAAAGAATTACAAGTCCTACATATATGACAATTTACGTCAAAGCTACTAAAGTAGTGAAAAAAATAATAATTATGTAATAAGCCCATGTCACGTGTTTCGATTTTATGAGGAGATAGGACCAAAATAATAACCCCAACATTTTCGCACGTTTTAAACAGACTGGAAAAAATATTTAAACAAACTGGAAAAAAACATTCAAACAAAATGGAAAAAAACTCCCCCGGCTGTCGGTCAGAATTCACGATTGATTGGCTGACGCCGCACGGCGCGCAAACCGTCCAGGAGCGCCCGAATGTTGAGTCCTAGGAGAAGCTGACCCGCAGCAGGCCAGAGTCCTACCCGGGCTAGCACTTCTATGTGGAGGCCGCCGAATGGGTATTGACCCGTGATTTTGACAGACCCTGAACATATGGGTCTTAGTGGCCAACTGCAAGAGGGCACATTAGCTCCCATTTGACAATATACAGGCTGATATTGGACTGTTAGGAGTGAAATATATTTTCTTCGGTACAGTCGGTCGATGAAATAATCATTCAATGTCAACCTCCAGCCCCGATAAGAATTTCACGCCATAAAGCATTTGTGTTGGTCACGTTTTTCTTATAGTATGATAAATTTTCTGAAGCGGATACAAGATTTATCTTAACCCTTGGAGTAAATGGGTATTTTCATGGATGCATCTGTCTCTTTTGCAGGATTTTCGGCGACATCGACCTTAAAGTACTATAACTACAAAACTACTACACCAATCATAAAAAGAACAACTGCACAATGATTGTATTGAATGAAATTTCGAATATAGAATATTGAAATATCATTTTGTAAAACAATTAGATAATTATGAATAAATATGAGAACGTCAAAGAAGTGAAAAAACCGCGGAACCAGATCTGGTCGTATCATACTCAACGGATAATTGTTTCAGAACCAGATTTGGTCGTATCATACTCAAGGGGTTAAAGAGATAATAGATTATTTGATTTTACTACTATATACACATAAGCAGATGTAACAACTTGTTCAAGGATTTGGTCTGTCAATTCTTTGACAGGATCAACCGCGATTAATCGCGGTTGATCCGTCGGGAAATTAACATTTGGTTAACATTTTGATGATGGTGGAAAAGAAAGATGAAGTCAACGTCGACACGATCTTCTCGGAGATTGGACATTTCGGGGGGTTTCAGATTTCGACCATTACTTTGCTAATGTTGCCGATCATCACTACGAGCTGGGGAGGATCCGATTTCATGTTCACTGCTGGCGAAGTCATTATCGGTGAGTTAAGTTGTTCAGACTTTTTACATTTTTTACCTTACCTAATGTTATATGATTTTGTAATTTTACACGACTGCCCTAAAATAAGAAGTGTAATATTTACAGGGTTCATGCATGTATGTATGTTTTCCGTTTCCTAATTCCACCATCATTTCTAAATGCTTGAACCGATTTAGAAATGGGTGGTATTGTCGGAATCGCTGTCATCCCGAGTGTCTGTTTATACTTTTTATTGTGAAAATGTCACAATGGGCGGATTTATTGTCATATGAAAATCTCTTACAACCAACCCTACTATGCCGTGTTATATGTATGTGTGCGTGTAACATGTGTGTAAGTGTGTGTCTTGTTATTGCATTCGATCGACAGAATTGAAAATGCAATTCCGTTAATTTGATCCAAACGGAAATGGTGACCCAACCGGGAATCGAACCCGGGACCTTACAATGTAAGATCAGGCGACCTAACCACTATGCCACCTAGGTTACTGTCTAAATATCAAATGAATATTTTCCAAATGTCAATAAATTAGGATAAATACATCATGTTTAGCATTAATTGATAGTTATGAATAGGTAGATTCCGAAAATATACAGGTATCTAAATGGATAAATACCTTTACCAAAAAACTATATAAAAAATAAACAAAATTTTTGGAAAAAACTCTTTTTTATAAGTGCAGCAGCCATGTCATGGTGATAAATAGAACGGGCTATCATAACTGAATGAGTATACAACATTTTGTGTCTGTGCTGTTGACCGTTGAGGAGTCCCCTCGTCGGAATCAGGTCATGCTTACCATAAAAATAAATACATTGTCATCAGAATTCAATCAACATGTACAATTTCACCTTTTTATAGTAATATTTGAGGAGTTTCCTCAAAAACTCATAGATCCCATCATCGGAACATGACCAAAAATAGGACCAATTTGCAAGCATATCTTTTCAAATAAAAAAGATTTTTTCAAATCGGTTCATAAATGGCAGAGTTATGGCATAAATCGCTAATCTCTGAAAGTTCTCCACCAATTGCTTTGAAATTTTGTCAAAACATTGCAATCAAACAAGCGCGTGTTTTCTCATAATTCATTTATCGATAAAAAAATGATAATTGATAAAAACAAACTTGCGTTAGAAGTAGCCTGAAAAAGCAAGACCAAAAGTGTGTCATTTCGAAATACATTTGGAAAGCTGTCAATTTTGAATAATAATATGGTTTCTCACTTCGCATTTTCAATGTTTTCGATTACATTATTAAAATGATTTTTTATTGATTTTGACCTATTTTAATTTTGGTATCATTATTTCGCGTGACATTGCGTAGGTAAATAAGCCGATTGACTGAAGTGTTTATTTCGTGAGTAATATGTAGGTTATTCTTTCTTTTGTATTTTTCTCTAAGTTCGTTTTTTAACTGTTTTTCTTATTTTTAGTGGGATTGACAGTGGAATTAAGTCGATTTATTTTCATTTGAATTCAAGTTATATCGTGAAATTGAATTTTCCTGGATTTCGTCAATTTTATTTAATTACTAGCTGACCCGTGCCCACTTCGTTGGGCGGTAAAACTTTTGACCTGTGATGAAATTATGAGTGTGGTTCGGTTAGTACTGAGTACTATGATTTATTTCCTGACTGCCAAAAGAAGGGTTATATTTTTACTGCATATGTATGTATGTATTTGCATGCCAATTTGACTATAATACCGTTATTTGTGAGTGTCTTCTTGTGAGTGTCTTATTTGTGAGCGTATTATCTCTTTAATTATTTATACAGTAAAAGGGAAATTATATTAAGTAAAAAGGAAAAGTCTTTGGTTTTGAACACGTGAGACGATAAATTTACTTATTTTGATAAGAATTCATAATTGTTGATAATATGACCAACAAACATGACCTAACGATTTAAATTCTTTATTAAATATAAAATGCTACTTTTTGTGACTTAAATATAAAAGTTAGACATATGTTGTCGCTTACTTTTTTGTAGGAATTATCATGCTCTACAACTATTCTCTAGAACTTAATCATATATCTCTCATCGTTAAGGCAGCGTTAGTTAGAAACGATTTCATTCGACCGTTTTTTCTCCGACTTACTTTGCAAATCCGACTACCACGAAAAAGTCTTTATATTTTTCGGATTAGTATATAGGCTATAACACCCACAAATAATGTGGCTTTCTATTGGTAAAAGAATTTTCAAAATCGGTTGAAAAGATCCAGAGATTACTTCCTACAGAATCACAAACTTTACCTCTTTATACTATTAGTATAGATTTTGTGTGACATTGTTTTGGAATTGAGCTGTGCTATTTACCATAGCGTTTAATTCCTGATTGTAGGTTATATTTTAAACTACTCGTTGTTTTTAAATCCTTTATATTAACTTTGCCGCCGGTATTAAGGTCTTGATTGGCTACAAATCTTGGAAGTGAATATTAACTCACTTCCCGTCATCCGATCAAGCTGTAATTTTGTATATACATAGTTACAACTTCGATGACAATACTTTATTATTATTATTATTATTATTATATTATATATTTAACAGGCAGGCAGCTTAAGCTGATGCACCTGAGTCCGTGCTTGCATTACAATTTCTGTGGAATAAGTCCAGTTTATTTTTAAAGGAATTGACACTTTTGGCATTGATCACTTCACTTCGGACAGCATTCCATTCGTTTACTACTCTACTGCTGAAGAAATGTTTCTTGGGATTTGAATGGAATGATTCACGCTGGAGTTTCAGATGATGCCCAAGCAGATGTGTGTTAGTGCTCATGGTGTAGATAGTCTGCAACCCAGGAACGTCATACGATGCAGTTAGGATAGTATATGTCTCGATAAGGCCACCCCGTGCCCTGCGTTGCTCCATAGTGGTAAAACCGAGAGCCGACAATCTTATCTCGTATGTTAGATGCTTCAAGTTAAAAGGCAATTTAGTCGCTCTTCGCTGGACCTTCTCTAGAAGATCGATATCCTTCCTAAAGTATGGATTCCAGATCTGATAGGCGTGTTCCAAAATAGGTCTTACAAATGACATATAGATTTTCAGCATCAGTTCCTCTGTGATATGGTGAAAAGCTTTTTGAATTAGAAACAATAGAGAGTTTGCTTCCTTTACCAATGCAGTCACGTTTTCTTCCCATTTTCAGTCTTCGGTGACTATTACGCCAAGATCCCTTTGTGATTTCATAGCACTAAGACGGGTGTTTTCCAGAAAGCATTATGGCATACTTAAGCGGCGGTGGACTTAAATGAGGGGTCCAGGGGGCGTTTTCTTTCGTTATGTGGATCGGTCACATTGCGCACTAAATAAAAAACATAGAGCTTTGTGCTCCTTGTCTTCGATATTTGTGTTCTTGCAAATGGGGGTTAATGGGCCCTTGCTGTGTTGGCCACGAAGACCCATTCTGTTCAGGGTTGGTCACACTCACGGGTCAACACCTATCCGACGGCCTCCGCGCATGAAGTGCGAGCCTGGGTAGGACTCTGGCCTTATGGTTAGTTTCCCCTGGGAATCAACCTTCTGGCGCTCCTAGACGGTCTGCGCACCGTGCGGCATAAGCCAATCGATTGCGCACTCTGACTAACAGTCGGGGGAGTCTGGAAGCAGTACTGTTTCCTATAGAGCAGGGGTGGTTGCGGACCTTACGGCGACTGCTCTTGAAACGACCTTCGGCTACCCGATCCTGCGTGAACAGCCGGGCAAAGGATGCCGTGGTCCGCGATAGATTCGGTATACACCGTTTCACAGCTTCGTAAGGGAGAGGACAGCGCAAGCGACCTCGAACTCGTAACCAATTGAGAGAAGGGCGTGAGTGTAAGCCCGCTGGGTAACACTTCTGGCTATCTCGCGGTTAAGACGTTGGCCTCTTACAGGTTTGTGGCGGAGCTAGACGGTGGACTGTTTTTGTCCTAAGTCTTCTGCGCTCACTCCAGGGAGATAGAACGACTAATCGTTAAAACTTCCTGAGGTGACGGGCTCGCCCGCTGTAGTCGACAACTCTAGTTGTTCTTTCAAATGTGTTGATGTGCACCTTGAAATCTTTTTTTTTTATTCGAAATAGTTTCTAGTTTTATTACATTTTTAATTGAATCTATTCTCTTACTTTGGTATTATATGGTATATTGAAAGTAATATTTTTTAACGTGTTGTTTGGCAGAAATGCGAAAATAGTAGAGATGCGGTATAATGATAGTAGAAATACAAACATTTGCTTCCGTGGTTTTAACATTTGCGTAAAGAAAATTGCTTTAATTTGTATTTGAATGATATACTATAGTACCTACTTTAGTTCAAATATATATTTTTTATTCCATAAAATTTTATTTTGGAGGGTAAAAGAATCACTTTTTGGAAGTATGCAAGTACCAGGTAGTTCTCTTATATAAAAGTTTTATAACAAAACTTTGCTTTAAACGGTTAATAAAATATATATTTTTTTAATTGTTTTTTTTTATTTTCATTTCAATTTAAATGATATCGCGACTGATTGACCTCTACGAAGTGATTTGTTTGAGCGGATTGAAATATTTCCGATCTCTTATGCGTTGCAATTAAGCAGAGTCGATCTATCTGCAGTTAAATTATAATATTTGATTAGGATTAAACATTTTAAAAACTCGTGCTTTCTCTTTGCTCTCTTTTAATACAAGTTGACTAAGCAACTGCAACGCGTGTCTCAGTCGATGATTTATTGCTTGAGCACCGAGGGCAACCGACTGCGTGCGGCGGCGGTCAGCGCGAGACTAAGTATCAGTGTGATAAAAGATCACGAGATACCTGCCGCAGGGCAGGCAGCCCTGCGAGGCCATACTCAGAAAGCAGGTCAATGGGTCCGGCTCACATGCATCCTCGCTAAAGGGGAATTGCCCAGCGAAAGACTTCGCTGGCCTCGGGAAGGCTTTTCGACTGACGCAGAGAATGCACTTTCGTCTTTAAGCACTGGATGTTTATAAAGATAACACGCGTCAACGGCGCGGATACGGAGCTTTCTTAAATTGAATTTGGTTTCAACTTATATTGT
Organism: Micropterix aruncella; assembly: GCA_944548615.1. Taxonomy (NCBI): domain Eukaryota; kingdom Metazoa; phylum Arthropoda; class Insecta; order Lepidoptera; family Micropterigidae; genus Micropterix; species Micropterix aruncella. Next base: position 9,138,806 of record OX155969.1, read on the forward strand.
TTAAACGAAAATAATTATTCCCTACAAAATGTGCTTTTCAGCGGGAACAAATTGTTTCAAATAATTATAACTGTGTAATTCAATAAAATGTCTTATCTTGCATAGTAGAGAATAAATTTGAACTGAGAGAAGTACAGTTTCATCTAAATCTTTGTACTTAACCCGTTGAGTATGATACGACCAAATCTGGTTCTGAAACAATTATCCGTTGAGTATGATACGACCAGATCTGGTTCCGCGTTTTTTTCACTTCTTTGACGTTCTCATATTTATTCATAATTATCTAATTGTTTCAATATTCTATATTCGAAATTTCAATGCAATCATTGTGCAGTTGTTCTTTTTATGATTGGTGTAGTAGTTTCGTAGTTATAGTACTTTAAGGTCGATGTCGCCGAAAATCCTGCAAAAGAGACAGATGCATCCATGAAAATACCCATTTACTCCAAGGGTTAAGTCGTTAAAATTTGCTGACGTTGTATCCACAGCTACTTCTTCAGCTATTTCATGAGCTACGATTGTATGATGTACATCTTATTATTTTATTTTTTATTAAATAATAAATATAACGGCAAATTCAATTTTCAAATTGAAATTCTTTATTTTACAAAAATCATAATAACAGTTACAGATAAATTGAACCTAACCTAACTGAATCACACGAGACGTCCGCACTAAGGTAGGCTCAGATACGTAAAATTAAGTACTGCCTAATACTAAATAAAAAAATACATTGAAGAATGCCGTGAAAAATAAAATCAAGTAAACTAAAATTTTAGTAGAAAAAATAAAATTTCAAAATATCGTAAAAGGTATGTGATAATAATAATATAGACAATAAAAATCATGCCAATTAAAAATATATGCTAGGTGAATAATAAAGATATTAGTTACTGTATTAGGAATGGCAGGTTAGCTAGGAATAAAACGAATTAGTTTTTCAGTTTCCTTCCTTCCCTGGGTGATCAAGTCTTTTTTGTTTATATTTATACCTTGAGTATTAATGCCGGGTATATCCTTAGTTTTATTGAACAACGACGGTGCCAAGTAGCAAATGCCTCTGTGCATGGGTACTAATCAGTTTGGGAACTTTGTGGTTACTATTAGTAATCGCTCGTGTTATAATTTTATGGGTTGTTTGCTGGTGCAATTCTTTGTGTCTGTGATAATAGAGTATTATCGTTTTAGCAAATGTCTGCCGTACGTCAAGAACAGAGAACTCACGAAAAAGTTGCTCGGACGGGTATCTCAACGGTTTTTTGTTGACAACTCTTACGCCTTCTGAGCATAAGGGGATAGAGGTGCGATAGTGCTGTACCGCCCCAACCAAGAATCCCATATGATATAATGCTGTGTGCAAGAGGGTAATAGACAACTTTTAGTAACGGTTTCGACATTACGTTATGTAGAAATTTAAATGGATGAATTTGTTTGCGAATTTTAGCCGCTGTGGTGAATCTATTGTCCAAAGTCAAGCCTAGGATATTTAATCGTGCTCACCTTGTCTAGATTAGAAGAAGCACAGAGAGTTGATGGACTGTTCTTACATGTGTGTACTATGAGGAATAGTCTAGCTGTTTGTTGCATTCTCTTGCTGGTTTTGGAAAACGTCATATATTTGGTTTTCTCTACGTTTAGAAATAAAAGGTTACAGTCAAGCCATTCTTTTACCCGTTTGAGACACATTTGACAGTTTTCAAAAACTCCCTGCCAAGATCTGTCTCTGAAAATTAGGGCAGTATCATCTGCAAACAAGGTGGCTTTCCCCTTACACAGAGGAATTGATGATAGACCAAATATCAATGATGTTTTTAGAATATGAAAATTATCCATAATACTTAACGATAAAAAAAGAAAAAATACATGATAATTGAAAATCACATTAAAATACTTAAAAAGCTATTAAGGAAAAATACTTTCTGGGTCCCTGTAGTACCCCACTTAGAATTTTAAGGGTTACCAAAATTACATTTTCGTTTAAATTAAAAAGTAAATTCATAGCGACGATAAAACATAATCCAAATCAACTGATTACTAGGGTTAATATCCAATATAATTGATTGCTGATTAGATATCTGCACAGTGGACATAAACAATAGTGTTAAGAATACCGATAGTGTTTGCTGAAAATTGAAAAAAAAATGCTTTAATTTAATAAAATCTGTGATTGAAAAAAATGGCGGATAGTAAAGATGTAATCGATGTAGATACGGTATTTTCTGAGATAGGAGAGTTTGGCCGCTTTCAGATGCTTAATATTTTTCTGTTAATGCTGCCAGTTGTTACCGCGGCTTGGGGATCATCTGATTTTATTTTTACTGCTGGTGATGCAAATTATCGGTGAGTAACTTGATATTTTAAAAGAGAAGGTAGTAAAAAAGTAAATTTTCTCGCAAGTATATGTATTATCACGTTATATGTATTATCTCGTTGGTCAGCGGTGGGTGTCTTTACAGCTCTATTTGCCCGCCTGAATTTTGATGTTCACCATCTGATCTTCGCTCACATTCTCGTCAATTTTTCCTCCACGATGTCCTTCTACTTTGGTATGTCATGGTTTCTTGCAGCTTGGGCCCTATGGCCTGTTTGTCATTTTGGGTCTGCTCAACTCATGGTTTAATCCGAGAGCTATCTCGAAGAGGGACAAACTTGGAAAGGACTGTGTAAACCCTGTCACGTCCTTGTCGTGGATCCTTTGGAGGAAGGCCTCGGGCAACACTGGGCGGTTTGCGCATCGTATTTCGGAAGGAAATCGACTGTGCACTCGTAGCAAGCGCAGAAAGATTGCTTTCAAAATTGAAATTATCAAAAAAATACTTTTGCTAAACAATGAGTCGGGAAAGATTGCCTAATATGGCTGTAATATCAATAGGTACAAGAGAACATTGTAGAATACATACATAGATATTCGCGACATTTTTAAAGAATTTTCAAATACAAAGTAAGAAAAGTTGAATTTTTTTTAATCTGTCAAGTCGATTTTGGTTGATATATCTCATATACAAGGTACACAAATAATTTTAAAACTCCGCCGCAGTGATGAAAATGCTAAATCATATTCGAAAGATACTATTTTAATACCACGGACATAGCTACAAATATGTTACTAAAATAATAAGAATATATCAGGTTGGGGGAGATTGGCACATGACAGAAGGCTAGTGGTTGAGAAGGGGGGGGGGGGGGGGGGGTCGGCAAGGGGGTGGGTGTTGGCAAAGCGAGTGGTTCGACGGGGGATTGTCTACTTGCTGGTAAAATCTTTGGGTGACTCAAACTTTTTATTTTTATTTTTGACTAATTTTATTAATATTAAAACTGAGACTCCCAATAACCGACAAGATTATAGGGACAAACAGAAGAAAAATAACATGCAATATTTAGTTACATACCTACTTATACTTAAGGATATAATGTTTACTTTTATAATTTGCTTTTATTTAACTTATATGAGTTTTCTTTTGTCAATTACTGTCCCGGCTCACTAACCGACGATGACGGCAAGTATTCTGAGCGCGCAATTTTATTTTTCGCGATAAAGACGGATATAGAGTATAAAAAATGTAAAAAAAAATGTTTATAAAATTTAAAACGTAATTAATACCGGCTGGTTGGCTGGAGGATATTGCCGTTTATGGCAATAAGCCCGCCATTTGTACCTGTTGTGGTCAATAAAGAGTTTTATTATTATTATTATTATTATTATAGCGCTAACGGGATAACGCCCAAACTCTTAATCCGATTGAGCTGAAATTTGACATGCAGGCAACATTTGTTTGAAATCGGTCCACCAGGGGGCGGGCTAGTCATACTTCAATCTCTAAGAAAAGGATCTTGGACTTGAAATTCGGTACACGGATGTGTTGTTGAGCCAAAATCTCATTGCGAAATTTTGCTTAAATTGTCTCATATACATGCGACACAAATATCTTTCAAACTCCGCCATATTTAAGAAAATACTAAATCATATAGGAAAAAATCCATTTTAAAACCACGGAAAATACTACCAAATAGAGTACGAATATAATGCAGTGGGTGGGGGGGGGGGGGAATTGAAGCACGGGGTTAGGGGTTACCGCGCAGAGCGGAGGAAGGCAGTTTGCAGGAGAAAGGGATGCCGGAGGAAGGAGGAAGTGGTGAGGGTAGTGGCGAGGGTGTGGGGGCTAGGGGGAAGGGGCGGTGGGGAAGGACCGGCTACTTGCCGGAACATTCTTAGGGTGACCCAACCGTTTTTTTTTCAAATTATAACCTGTGTAACTTTATTGTTTTCCATGCAATATTTATGCTGGAGAGGCCCCAGGCTTTACGTATCATGCGTACCTATGGCTTATCAGAATGCTCTTGTGAACTTTTCAAATTTTTGTTTAGAGATTTGAATATTTGTACATATCTAATTACTGCCTACACCTAGATACTGCCTGTACAGTATCTAGGTGTACATATCTAATTACAATCAACACCTAGATACTGCCTAAAAGAAATGTATAAAAAAAATGTTCCGCGAAGGAAAAATGCTCCAATTTAAAAATAAACTCAAATTATATCTCATTGAAAGAGAATTGTACGACATTAACGATCTCTAAAAACTGTATGCATCTCGACTATATCTCTTTCTGTAATAGGTTTTAAAACGATTTTCTATTTGACTAAAATATATTGACTATTTCTATTATTAGGTAGGCACATATTAATTATACCTTGACTATTTTTATTTTCAATATAATCACTAAGAAATTTTATTTTACTTTTTGACAACCGTCACATTTTTTTGTCATTTTTGACATTACATTTATTAATTTTATACTAAAAAAAACTTATTTTTATCGGTATTTTAAAGAATTAATTGCTCTGAGTTTTTTATCTAGTAAACTAAATGGTGAGACTCGATTTAATTCTACAATAATACTTTCTTTATTCGTATGAGTAACCTTTTATGTTTTGATTATTAATAGAAGAATTTGATCATTAATAATGAATTCAATCATATCACGTCCAAATGTAAATGTAATACAACTGTCTATACAACTATGTACCTATTAGTTTTTAGGACAATAAATTATTTGATTTGATTTGATGTGAATTATTTGTACACATCTAATTTTGCAGATGTCATATACCAGAATGCGATCCAACAGCAGTTTCAGAGGTTTATCCTGACTGGATCAGCAATGCAGTACCTGCTGGTGCGCGCTGCCAAAGATATGCCCCAATTAGAAACCCACCAAATACTGAAAGCTGTCCAGCTTCCATATTCGATACTAATAACGTTACTCGTTGCGATGATTACGTCCACGATAATACCGATACTATTCTATATGATGTGAGTATTTGGAAGTTTTTAGTGTATGTTGTTTTCTAAGACCACGAGACGTCGTGTTACTTCTTTTCTTAACACGTTCCGAGGTTTATTTATTTATTTACTAGCTGATCCCGGCGAACTTCGTACCGCCTAACAGTCAATGCATGTCGTGTTGCAGATTAGCTGAACTTAATTTATGATTTTATAAAAGTAATGCAATGAATACAAAATAAACATTAAGTTCACTACTTTATTAAAATAATAACACAAAAAGAAATATTGAAGTACAAAAATTAAGTATATCAATCGCGTTTCAGCAATACATGATTAAATTAAACTATTGTTAGCATGGGATGCAATCGGATGCAACCTTGTGATATATTATGACATTTTTTGTTTTTTTTTATCAGGCGCAAAAACAAATAAAGCGGATGATTTACCGACACGTGAACATGCCACGTACAACTGACCCTGAGAAAAATACGGATTTACATTTTGTATGGGAAAATGTTTTTCTTTTATTTTAATATTTCGTCAATTTTCCAATATTCGTTTTTAATTATTTGTAATTGATAGCGAGCCCAGCAATGGTATATCGTCCTTTTAACCCCTCAGGCCCCGAATGGCCGATATCGGCCACAAAACGATTCAGCGAGACGATCCCGTTTTAATTTTATTTTAATTTAATTTGTTAGATTTTATTATGTTTTTTTATGTTACTATGTTTCATTTTAACTATGGGTACAGTGGTTTGGCAGTAATTAATGTTTTGGTGAGACAGTATCGTAATTCAATTTTTTTACTAATTTTTACTAAATTTTTTTGGCACAGCAACTTGTCAATCGGCTGAGAGGCCGAGGCCTGAAGGGTTAAAGAGTGGATATATTCGAATTTCAAATCGAATTTTCGGTATGTCATTCCGCATTTAAGAGACGATTCATTGTGATTTTTTTCATTGTTTTTGCTTTAATTTGTCTTTAATAAAGACATTTTATTTTGGTTTGCAAAAGGATACGCTTTGTTTTTGAGATGTGGATGAAGGGCGATCGTTCGCTAGCGATAAAGGGATCCCATTAAACCTACATTGCGCTGTCGAAAGTGGTGCTCATCCAGGCATACATCTCATTTAAAATAAGCATTTCCCAATCCAGTCCGGGAAAACCTTCCAGCTATGTAAGTGGCTATGTAAGACCACTGACACGCCTTTTCGCCATTTTATAAGAGAGAGGGTTCCACAAAATCGAATAATTGTGACAGCTCGCGTTTTACGATATAGCGTATATAGTTCAGCCCAAAACTCTTTTGCCTCGATTAAATATACCGATTCCCGGGAGTGTAAAACGAGTCTCACATCTCTACCTGTCAAACATGACATTTGTTAGAATGTCATAATAGAAATTGCGATTTATTATAATTATTATTAAATATTTGAGAAATGTTCGCAAAAACAGTATATATATATATATATATATATATATATATATATATATATATATATATATATATATATATATATATATATATATATATATATATATATATATATATATATATATATATATATATATATATATATATATATATATATATATATATATATATATATATATATATATATATATATATATATATATATATATATATATATATATATATATATATATATATATATATATATATATATATATATATATATATATATATATATATATATATATATATATATATATATATATATATATATATATATATATATATATATATATATATATATATATATATATATATATATATATATATATATATATATATATATATATATATATATATATACATATATATATACATATACATATATATATATATATATATATATATATATATATATATATATATATATATATATATATATATATATATATATATATATATATATATATATATATATATATATATATATATATATATATATATATATAGAAGGATTGTAGCTTAATTTTTGAGATAATTGGATGAAGGGTGAGCGTTACTAGTTGTAAAATGGGCCCAACTTAAACCTACTCCTCTTTCCGCAAGTGAGAGGCATTCATCATTCTCGTTAACACCTAAAGCATTCCCGAATCCGATCAAGGGAATCCTTCGTCACGATGTAAGTGGCTTTTATAATTATTTACTTTATAATCATCTTATTGATCAATTCTAAAAAGAATATATACACAAAACTATCAAATATTTCAATATATATATATATATATATATATATATATATATATATATATATATATATATATATATATATATATATATATATATATATATATATATATATATATATATATATATATATATATATATATATATATATATATATATATATATATATATATATATATATATATATATATATATATATATATATATATATATATATATATTTTTAAATTATTTTCAATAATATATAAAATTAGATTCATGAAAAGTTACTTATCTGGGGTCCTGGTGGACCAGAAACATTTAAACGATAGTTAATGTCCTCTTTAAATACTTAGGGCAGCGGCACCTGTTTCCGCAATTGATAACCTATGATGTTCTTAGTTATTGCAGCCGAATTACTGTATGCCCTTGGATGTAATACGTATAGGAGGATGGTTTCTGTAACAGAAACCATCCTCCTATACGTATTACATCCAAGGGCATACAGTAATTCGGCTGCAATAACTAAGAACATCATAGGTTATCAATTGCGGAAACAGGTGCCGCTGCCCTAAGTATTTAAAGAGGACATTAACTATCGTTTAAATGTTTCTGGTCCACCAGGACCCCAGATAAGTAACTTTTCATGAATCTAATTTTATATATTATTGAAAATAATTAAAAAAAAATTACACACTTAAAATATCAATATATATATATATATATATATATATATATATATATATATATATATATATATATATATATATATATATATATATATATATATATATATATATATATATATATATATATATATATATATATATATATATATATATATATATATATATATATATATATATATATATATATATATATATATATATATATATATATATATATATATATATATATATATATATTGATATTTTAAGGGTGTAATTTTTTTTAAATTATTTTCAATAATATATAAAATTAGATTCATGAAAAGTTACTTATCTGGGGTCCTGATGGACCAGAAACATTTTAACGATAGTTAATGTCCTCTTTAAATACTTAGGGCAGCAGCACCTGTTTACGCAATTGATAACTTATGATGTTCTTAGTTATTGCAGCCGAATTATTGTATGCCCTTGGATGTAATAAGTATAGGAGGATGGTTTCTGTAACAGAAATGGATGTTAGTAACTTATTTTAGAAGAAATTATATGACTGAGAATATTTCGACACTAGTCGTATTCATCTCTATGACATTTCTCAAATGTCAATATATATATATATATATGTTCTTCTTCTTGTAGTGCCGTTTCCTAATGGAAGTTGGCAATCATCCTGCTGATTTCCTTCTTGGCACGGAACATGCGCCAGTGGTCAGCTGGAACCGCTGGCGTAGATTTTGTCCTCTTCTTGCCTTGAATTTTCCTCTGGGTTATTTATTATCTAGCCAAACATTATCTGGGTTCTTATCTATCTATTATTAGATATGATCTAGGCAAACAGATACCAAAAAATGACCTAATTATACAGTAAGTTTTAATTTACGGGCACCCTTGAACTGGTTTGATCAGTACGACCAAAAACACAACGTTTAATAATAATTTATTAGAAAAAAAAACAAAGAAAAAATGTTTTTTTAGAATTTTAGTTTTCAAATCAAATATGCTTGTCAATTTAGATTCTAATAATTATGAGGTTATCCAATTTCCATTTTTTTTGTTCTATTTTACCAAATTATTATCAAGAGTTGCTTATTTGCTCGCACTGAATTACCCACTTCAAAGGGGCCTGAAATTAAAACTCAGCCCGTATAGAATGGCTAAATGCTAAAACAATACATATCCCCTGAAGCATTTTTTAGGAGAATATCTAAACTGAATACAACTAAACTAATTCTACTATTTATACAACGAGCGCCTTTCCCCTATCGATTGATATGTTACATGGACATGTTAAGTATTGACTTAGAATAAGCGGCTACAGAGAGCGGCTACAGACAGACAGACAAATGGTCTAAATTTTGCTTTCGTAAAAGAAACATCGGTTGTATCACCCCCGAGATATTTTCGGAAAGTAGCCAAGGACTGATTTCATTTGAATATTAATTTCATAGATAAAATCGATGTGCGCCCTCTCTCTGTCGGCGGACGTACCCGATTTTGAAATACCTCGGATGGCACGTTTCGTTTCTTGTCTAAGGGCGGGTTTGGTCCAAGCGTCAACGCGCTTGGACCAAACCCGCCCCTAGACAAGAAACGAAACGCGCCGTCCGAAAATAAACGCCACCTGTTGAGGTGGCGTTAAGTTTTTATTCTGCGGTAAAATTAAAATATTATTGGTGTAGTTTTTATATGAGATATTGCAACCGAAATTTCGCAATGTGATTTCTCAATGTTAAAGTCTCTAAGTCAATATTTCGAGATTGAAATGGGGCTAGGTATGTGCCGATTGACTACTAGTCAATCGGCACATTGCCCTACTACCGGCATATTGCACGGCGATTGACTACTGACTAGTGTGGCGATTGCCGGTGGACTGATTTCAACCACAATGTTTTTAACTCTTACTATGACTATATGATGCCTGATTACCAAATTTTTGCTCCACATACGGATTAAGCGTTTGGCCGCTATCCTTGAGGAATACCCACAAACACACACAGACACAACTAGAGTTGCAAACTACAACTTCCGAACCGATCACCTCAGAAAGTTTTAACGATATTAGATCGTTCTGTCTCCCGTGAGGTGAGCGTAGAAGATTTTGGACAAAAACAGTCCACCGTATAGTTACAACACCACGCGCCCGTAAGACGACAACGCCTTACCGCGAGATCAAACAGCGGGCCGACACTCACGCCTTAATTCCAGTTGCAACTAGATTGGTGTCTACCGAATCTATCGCGGACCACGGCATCCTTTGCAAAGCTCGCCACTAAGTATCGGGCAGCCGAATGGTCGTTTCAAGAGCAGTTGCCGTAAGGTAAACAACTACCCCCGCTCTATAAAAGACAGTACTGTTGCCAGGCTCCTTCGGCTGTCGGTCAGAATGCACAATCGATTGGCTGACGCCGCACGGTGCGTAAACCGTCCAGGAGCGCCCGAAGATTGACACCTAGGGTAAACTGGCCCGAAGGCCATAGCACTACCTTGGCTTGCACTTCTACGTGGAGGCCTCCGAATCAGTGTTGACCCGTGAGTATGATCGACTCTGATCACACACACACAGAAGTGCGATCACAATACTTTCCTTGCCAGGAAAGCAAAATACGTACCTTTATCAGAGACTTAATCACAGTCTGCCTCCACGAGGCGTACGTTTCCACGCCTAGAAACGTGACTCAAAGACAGACAGACACACAGACAGACTTCAATCAATAGCGTTACGTCTCACGGGGGTTCAGATTGAAAATTTTCGTCTTCCTCTCGATTTTTTTTGCGCTTTCACAATACTTTCCCTCCTGGTCGGTTAAAGGGGCAAGAAAGTAAAAATACAACCGGAGATCAACTTCGGACTCGACCATTCCAAATGACTTCCCGAAAGTCTCTCCTTTAACCTATGGATCTACAATCGTCCAGATTCTGTAACTCCTTTGTTTTACTTCTAGTTCAAATTGCATTGTGAAGACTGGAAGAGGACATTGGTAGGAACCTTGAGGAACGCCGGAAACCTCATTGTCCTACCTCTAACTGGATTAATTTCAGACCACTATGGAAGGAAAACAGCTCTTTTAATAAACGCAATCAACTCTGCAATATTTGGTTTGATCCGATCATTCTCAGTGTCCTACGAGATGTTCTTAGTTGTGATTATTGTCGAAGCAGCAACTGGCGGAGGCGTTCTTAGTACCAGTTTCATTATGGGTAAAAGCTGATTTTTTTAATAATGATAACATTCTAAGTAATGGGTTTTCGTGGTCGTTCGTCGATTGGGACTATAACACACGAATGTATAGTCGAGTATAAAGCCCGCCACAGACTGCGGCGCACGACTACGTTTCACACGTGGCTTTAGCTTCGTTTATTACCAGCTGCCATACAAATGAACAACTAGAGCTGTCGACTACAACGGGCGAACCCGTCACCTCCACCAGGAAGTTTTACCGAAATTTGATCGTTTTGCCTCCCGTGAGGTATGTTGCCTTAGATCGATAGTGCATTGCGCGCAGAAAGGAATACCATAACGGAGAAGAGATTTAAAATAAGCGTAATAAATAGTTTTCGTATCCTTAGAACTAATAAGTTTTCGTATTTAGCGCAGCAGAAAACAGGCACTAGAAAATTTGTCTCTTAATTGTTCTTCGTGCGTATTCCATCTCAAGTGATTATCTAAAACTAAGCCAAGAAATTTGTTACTACTGACATCGGCTATGTTGCTTGTCCCAATATGAACCTGTGGAGTATTTTTTATTATATTTTGCTGAGAGGATATAAACATTGAAACAGTTTTGGACGTGTTGAGGAATAACTTGTTTCTCTCAAACCATGCATTTAGTGAAGCCAATTCAGCATTTAAAGTTGTCACAACTTGGTTAATATTAGAATGTGCATAGTTAATGCTGGTATCATCCGCAAATAATGTGACTTTGGAATATGTTAAGGCAGTTGAGAGGTCATTTATATATAAAAGGAAAAGGGTTGGTCCCAGAATATTCCCTTGTGGAACTCCGCACTTTACTTCGCACTCATTGGACATTACATTCTTTAATAATACACCTTCGTAGTTACTAAGTTGCACTACTTGTTTCCGATTTGATAGGTATCTGTAGAACCAGTTAAGACTGTTCCCTCGGATGCCGTATTTATCGAGTTTACTAAGCAACATATTGTGATTCACAATATCGAACGCTTTTGAGAAATCGCAGAAGACCGTGCCTGAATAAAGTTTCGCGTCAACGTTACTGTACATTGTTGATAAAATATTATGCAGTGCATCTATTGTCCCTTTATTTCTTCTAAAACCAAATTGATTTTTTTATATTATGTCGTCATTTACTAGATAGTTGACTAGCCTGGTATTAACTATTTACTCAATATTTTTTTTAAAAACCGGCAGTAGAGCTATTGGTCTGTTATTGGCGATATCATTTTTCGTGCCTTTTTTATATAATGTAACATTTTTTGCAATTTTAAATTGCTCCCGGAAAACACCATCTCTCAGAAAAATATTAAATAAGTTAGTTAGTACGTCGGCTATTACAGGCAGTTTCATTTCATTGCTTCAATAGCAATATCATCAATACCAGAAGATTTTGAGTTTTCAATGAGTTGACAATTTTTGTGATCTCAACTGCATCGGTTGGTTGCATAAAGAAAATATGGCGGGTGTAACAAATACTGTGTCCGCCTTTCTGACTGGGTGTCGAGTTAGAATTTGTGACTTGCCCGATTTGGGAAAAATAGTTATTAAACATATTTGCTACCTCGCATTGATTAACAAATGCAGACGTTTAGGAGACGCACAGCTTTGTACTATAACCCTTATGCAATTTGGTTTATTCAGATGGTTTGATTGGTCAAATTATGTGGTAAAGATTTGACAAGACACTCGAGATCACTTAACATTCCTTATATTCGTTCACCCTTTTGAATAACAAGTTATAGTATCCATGTCGCTGCTAATTTTGATTAAACTCCCAATTTATCTTCGTTGATGTAGCGTGAGCATTTAGATTATCGTTTTACGTGTTCTTATCCACAGCTGCTGAACTCCTCGCCCCGAAATGGAGAAGCATGGCAGGAGTCCTGGTCGGATTAGCATTTGCGATCGGTCAAGCTATTCTAGGAATACTAGCATGGGCCTATCCGGCATGGCCTACACTTTTGAGGGTCACAAGCATACCACAATTCGCCTTCATCTCATACATTTGGCTCCTCACCGAAAGTGTCAGGTGGCTACTGACCAAAAAGAAGTACTCAAAAGCTGAAACAGTACTCAAAACAGCGGCGAAGATCAATGGGAAACACCTATCATCCGATTCCATACAGAAAGTTATCGCCTCATCACACTCTATAAGCGACACGCCTAAGAAGAACTCTGAAGGCAAAACAGGCCCTTCCTTAATAAAACAAGTCTTGAGGTCTAGGGTGATCCTCAAAAGAATCTGTATAGCGTCGATTTGGTGGGTGACCTGCACTCTAGTGTTTTATGGTCTAACCATCAATTCCGTCGGCTTGGCTGGTAACATTTACCTCAACTTTATCCTGTTGTCGCTGGTGGAAATTCCTGGCAACCTCACTGCGTTTTTCGCCCTTAATAAATTCGGGAGAAAACCGACGATGATCTTCTCATTCTTGATGTGCGGCGTTTGCAACTTTGCCATCCCATTCATTCCTGAAGGTTAGTGTTTTAGATTCGAGTTAAATACTATAATGTAGTATGAATATGGAAGGCGTAATGCACAATTTGTGACATTGAGATTTCAGTGGATTGATATCATTTAGTTCTTGCACGAGCACAAAGATAACACATCAGTACGTGCAAATAAGCAGCTTTTGATTAAAAAACAATAAAATTAATAGTCACTATTACAAAACTATGAAGGTGAGCCCCTGTCGCCTGGCCCAACCCCGCTCTAAGCCGAGAAACGAACCGGGTAGCAGTAGGTATCGGGTTCGTCCGCCGACAGAAAGAGAGCTCATCGATTTTATTTCTGAAATTAATATTCAGATGAAATCTGTCCTTGGCTACTTGCCGGGAAAGTCTTAATGCGTCCCCACTGATTCGTTTCCTGTGCTATCAGTTGCTGTTTACTTAGTCATCCTGTACATATAGCGAATGGAACTTGTTTTTTTTTATTTCATTTGATATTTTTTTAAATATCGTTTTCAGACTTGGAATGGTTACGGCTTACTAACTACATCATAGGAAAATATTTTATTAGTATTACATTCTGTGGCGTATACGTTTTCACCGGAGAACTCTTCCCAACAACAACTAGACACACTTTATTCGCGTTCTCGTCCATGGTCGGTAGAATTGGGTCCATAGCCGCGCCACAGACACCCCTTTTGGTAAATATTACAGTCGCCATATCAAAATTCCAATTTGATGTCACGATTTATCTTTATATTCTTTCTCCGCAGACTTTTATATGGGCGCCACTTCCCAATATTATATTCGGCGTATTTTCGGTTGCATCTGGATTATCGATACTACTCACACCTGAAACCAATGGCACCACATTACCTGATACTATTGAAGAAGCTGAAAGTTTGGAAAAATTAAAATGAGAGCCACCCACTTGGCTTCGATTAAAGCTCCAAGGACCCAAGTAAGTCCCAATTCCCATGTTTTGAGCCATATTTCAGGCGTGTTCTCTAAGAAGGCCAGCTCCACCTTTACTGTGAAAAATTCGTTAAATATTATTCCGTGCAACCGAGCATGAAGTGGGATTGCGAGATTAAAGAGATCGTTTCTCACAGAACCTCGGTGATTATTCATCCTTAATTTATTTTTATTTTTATTTATTTTAAGAATGAATATTGTTTTTGCTTATAAAAATAACAGGAACCGAATGGCAAAACCTTAACCTTTTGCTTATTTGATTCTGTCCCCCAACTGGGACTAGCCCGTTCTAGGATGAACAGGACTCTAATTTTACAATAAATTATGTAAAAGTTTTATTAAAATGCTCATAAAACTAAATTGCCCTAAAATATGATCCTCAAAAAAAATAAAAAAACAATCAAATAAAGTGAGACACTCAGAGAATTTACATAAAACTAAAGTAAAGAGTAAGATAAATCTATAATTAAAAAAATAAAAAAGTCAATAAGTAATATTTAATATATGTTAAAAAATATAAATTACTTATTAACTTACTTATAGGTACCCTACTAGTTTCCTACTAGGCATGGTGGGCTATAACTCTCTTAAGTTGCGTAGAGAAATGCTCGCCATGGCCTACGTTTTCAAGCTGATTAGGGGAAGAGTTGATAATCCTAGCATGCTAGCGAAGGTTTGTCTCTTTGTCCCGGACAATTATAATCGTGCTCGCATTCATAATCTATTTGCGGAGCCGTCCTCGCGCACCAACCTAAGTCGATGGAGTCTGCTTACACGAGCTTTGCGGCACATAAATGCGCTATGTTCGACAGCGCCAGACTTTGATATTTTTACAGCGAGCCCGCATCTCTTCAAGGTGTGGGCATTGCGCTACTTGTTTATGGCAGAATAATATAAACTGTTTTCACTCTAATGTACTGTAAGTTTGTAAGTTTATAAGTTTTTCTATTCTTAATGCCGGTATTTGTATTTAACGCTTATTTAAACATGTTATGTATGTACTTGTAAGAATTCTATTTTTTTTTATATTTATGTGTATATTGCATATCAACGGATTGGTAGAAACTGTAATGTTGATTTGTTATGAAAATAAATAAATAAATAAATAAATAAATAAATAAATAAAAATTAATATAAAATACCTAGTCAAAAAAGTACAATTCATTGTCAAAACAATATATAACAACAAAATGAATTGGTAATTAGTTGAATGATAAAATATAATCAACATACATACTATTTAAAAATATATTAATAATTTGTGCACCTAACTTTTAGTAAACTATAATTTCTAACATTTGATGTATAGTTAGTCTGTCATGACTCGACAACCATTCCTTTATTTTATTTTTGAATACCCTAAATGTCAAATTCATTTTTATTTCCATATTGATCAGATTGTAAAATCTCGGCGTAATGAAGAATAATGTCTTTGTCCAAATGATGTTTTCATCCTGGGTATTATTAAACTATTTTCTAAGACTTGTCTTGTTGGTCTTCGGTTCTGAATTATTCCTAAATTTGAATTATTGTCCAAAACTAGCTTTAAGAGGGAAGTTTTTAAAAAAAAGTTGCCTACAATCAAGGACTTTAGCTTCCACATAAAGTTCATTGCTGCGATGGCGATATGGTCTGCGGAGAATAATTTTGAGTATAAATTTCTGCGCAACTTGCAATGGCTCTAGCAGGGTTTTACCACATCCACCCCATCCAATTATTATGTTAGTGGTTTACCTAATGTAAAATGCCTCACAAACGCAATTTCGCGAATTGCAATCCCCACGTATTTTAATTGAATAATGCTCGGTCGTGTTAGGGATCGTGAAATCTTCTACCGGAAGTCGTATCGGGCACGTTTTGCAGCGGCTCTGACTGCAGGGAAACGAGCCTGATGGTGGCGATGATTGCGTCACGAAAGATAGAAGACTTGTCTTAGATACTATTTTGCGTAGGTAGATGATATGAGACCGCGGGAGGACCAGAATAAGAGTCTTTTCTTCAACGGGCTTACTGACAGAAAGTGACATTGACATGCATTGACAGAGAGTGCGGCGTGGATCGCTTAGTATGCGGAGGATAGCAGCTGCTGTCTTGCAAATAGACTTGGTGATTGGTTGGTTTTATGTACATTGAGGTCTTTAGAATGCCATCGACGAGAACTAAATCTATATTACCTAGAAATACGATTTTTTTGCTCGAAAATTTAAAAGTGACGAAATTGTTTAGTTTTTCTAGGAATATAGACTAATAAACGGGACACGTCACTTGGAGTAACGACATGCTTCCCATATTCAACGAAGGGGCATCAAATTTGAGGTGGAAAATAATAACAGGTGACGATACGTGAAATAATAACAGCTACGATCCCAAATCAAAGCAGCAATCGACCATTTAAGTCATTCGAGATGAGCCAACACAGCCTTCTACATTCTTCCGAAATCCCGCCGCTGGCTATAGGAAGTTTGAATATTATATTATTTTCAGATTTCGAATGGGTACGTTTGACCATCTACCTCGTCGGAAAATACTAAAAAGCATTGGATTCTGCTCAACCTATGAATGTACAGGAGAACTGTTCCCAACACAATCAAGACACACCCTGCTTGCTTTTTCATCTATTTTTGGCAGATTTGGAACCATAGCCGTAGCCATAAACGACTCTACGATCCATAGCCATAAACGGCTCTACTAATAATAAATACTGGTAATAAATAATAAGATCTTCAATGCTCAGTATTTTTTTTCTATTTCACCCCAGATCCCAATATGGGCACCGCTACCCATCACTCTTTTCAGAATCTTGTCGGTTGTATCTAGTTTATTGATCCTGACTATGCCTGAAACGAAGGGTACTACATTTCCTAATACCATAGAAGAAATTGAATACATAGGAAATCCTAAACGAGAAAAAAACTAAAATAAGGATAAAATTGTATCATAAACATGTTTTCATTATTAAAAAATATTTATACATGATTTACGATGCACTCATCTGAAGCAAGCTATAGCTTAAGTTGACAGTGCACACTTAATATCGTCATTAAAAGTCTGCCTTAGAACAGGCCTAGGCCTAGTTAGGCGACTGTGTCAATCCTTAAAAATAATGTCGCATCAATTTCTTGCTAACATCTTAATCAAATATGACATTAATTTTATACTATATGTGTTACTAAAAATAAATAAAAGCTGGAATTCAATTGTTTAGTTTCGGACACACATGAAGAGTCATGACAAATAGCAAGGAATTCGGACGCTCTCCTGGATATGCACAGATCTATTATATCTATTAGATTTATTATATTACACTGCTCGGTGGCATAGTGCTTAGGTCGCCTGATCTTACATTGTAAGGTCCCGGGTTCGATTCCTGGCTGGGTCACCATTTTCCGTTGGGATCAAATTAACGGAATTGCATTTTCAATTCTGTCGATCGAATGCAATAACAAGACACACACTTACAGACATGTTACACGCACACATACATATAACACGTCATAGTAGGGTTGGTTGTAAGAGATTGTCATATGACAATAAACCCGCCCATTGTGACATTTTCACAATAAAGAGTATAAACAAACAAACAAACAAGATCTACCATAGCTTGTATGTCTTTCGGGTACCAGTTTGGAACAGCGAAGATCAGCTGAATCGCGCCTAACAACTACTCAAGGGCACGCCGACACAAGTTTCTTACATACTGCGTAACGAAAACCACATGGCAAAGAGTCTCCGCTAAACAAGGCAACAACTCTATTGCTCAGGGTATACATGAGCAGGCTAGCGAAATAGATGTATTCGTATAGTATGATGCGTATGAAGAAGTAGTAATAGTATGTGTGTATACATATGACCACTGTTTTGATTGTGTGCGTCTATGTGTGTGTGTGTGTATGTGTGCGTGCGTGTTTGGTGTGTTGATATAATTGGCGATTAATTGATATAATAAGGGGCCGTCTACATATTACGTAATAACGTTTTTGAGATTTTTGACCCCCCGTCAACAGACGTAATCGGCTGTCTCACCCCCCCCCCCCACCCAGATTACTTAATCAACCGAATTTGCGGAGAATATGAAGAATCGTTAACCCAACGTTTGTAAAGTGTATGAAGACTGTTAAGTTGAAAAATATATTTTAGAATGCTTTTGAAAATGTAGTTTATTAATTCAAAGTAAGTACAAAATCTCAAGCTTGTTGGTTTATTTTAAGATCCCAGTGTTCAGACCGCATTGGCTGTAAAGAAGGTATAAAAGAGAAAAAATATTTATTAATGCATTTAAAAATGCACATGCGTTTTTATTTTAAAACAATTAGAAGAAAGTCCAATTCTTTGGATATAGATCCATATCTTCAGACAACGGTGTCTGTAAAGACGGTAAGTTGAAAACAACATTAAAGAATGCATCTATAAATGCACATTTTTTTTCTAAAATAATTGGAAAATCAAAGTCTCTTTGATTTATTATAGGTAATAATCTTCAGACCACAGTGGCTGTGTCCATTCCGCAGTGTCGGAGAGCCGCAATGTCGCAAAAAATAGCAATGCGGTGACCAAAGTTGATTACGTAATCAGTACCTCCCCCCCCCCCCCCCACACGTAATCAAGCGTAAGCCTCCGCTTCAACCCCTCCTTCCCGTTGGGTATTACGTAATATGTGGACGGCCCCTAATTTAACTTACTTTTTAATATATTATTATGTACCTGACGTAAGTTAAAACTGTTTTTTATAAAAATACAATTATAGTTTAAAATTTATATATTTTTATATATATACTAGATGCCCCGGTGAACTTCGTACCACCTAAAATTTATTTGATTGTAACTCTTCATAAGCGTTTATTAATCCTAATGAACCTTCCAAATCTAATTCATTGAAATCTATAATATGGCCGAATCATGTACGGTTTGTGTTAACTTTGGTGATTAAATGAAAGTCGTTTGTGCTTGAAATAAATTCAATGTATTTAATTTACATACGTACATACTGTATATAGGTAAATGCAGTTCACATTCAACACAAAACATTCTGGTATATGTTTTTCGCTTTGTTTTCCGGCGCGTAAATAAACAAAAATGATGGCTTTCCGACCGATGGCTTGGCGAACACGGGACATACAGTTGTCCATGCGCGAAATACGGAAATTCCAAGTTAATTCCGCAAACTTCCAACACGCGTGATTTGTCATCGTGAAGGCCAGACGCACGGGGAATCTAAATTCCGCTTTCCAGAATTACCAAGTGTACAACTGTCGATTGTCTTTCGTATGTCGCAAAGGAAAAGATGCGCCAAATCGCCTCGTTGCTGCTGACATAGCGACACGTCTGATACTGAGATACCGCTTTATTTTACGTATTTGCATATGTAATTTATCGAGTTGATGAAGTTGCAGTATTCCACATTAATTTGCGCTTTAAAAGCCTTGGACAATAAGGCACAATCTAACGATTGACCACATTTACGCCCATTGTCCGCAACTGATCGGCGACGATACAATGGGTATCCGTCATTGCCTGTGATGGTGTCAATCAGGTCTCTCGGGTAACGCCTGGAACAGTTACTATCGAGCATACAGGGCGAGATGTTGTTATAAACTTCGCGAAGTCCATAGATCACATTCTTAGGCACCACTGCAAGCAATTTCGGATTAACAGCTTCATCTTGTATTTCGGCCGAGATGATGGAATCTGAGTTTTTCCTAAATATTTTTTTTTTGTAAACCACCCCTGAATCAAACCAAACAAAATAAAAGAAAAATATTTCAAATCGGTCGAGTCATTTCCGAGATCCTGCGAGACTAACGCACGGCGATTCATTTTTATATATAAGACTAGATGACCCGGTGAACTTCGTATCACCTAAAATTGATTTGATTGTAACTCTTCATAACCGTTTATTAATCATAATCAACATCTATAATATTGCCGAATCATATAGGGTTTAAGTTTCATTTGGTTATTAAATGAAAGTCGTTTGCAACTAAAATAAATTCAATGTATTTAATTTACATGATGAAATATAAACGCAGTTCACCTTCAACAAAAAACATTTAGATAAACTATGTTTTTTGTTTTGTTTTCCGGCGCGTAAATAAACAAAATGATGGCTTTCCGGCCGATAACTTGGCGAACACGGGACATACAGTTGTCCATGCGTGAAATACGGAAGTTCCAAGTTAATTCCGCAAACTTCTGACACACGTGATTTGTCATCACGAAGGCCAGACGCACGGGGAAATGCAGCCGTTTAAAATCGCATCTTCGAAAACACATCTGCATTTCGATTTTGTTGCAAAAGCACTCGCATGTTAGTAGTTAATCGGAGTGTATTCACATGTCGCCACAAATTTGATGATTTGCACGCGTTTAGTTCGTTGAACGTGGAATAACTGCAGGAGTCTGATGCAAATCACCGGAAAACAGAATCATGGCTCCACCAAAAAAAAATTGTAGTCACGAAGAGCTTTCAACGTTCTTGTGGTGCATCGCATATTCGTCCCAAACGATCAATTTGCATATCTGATCATAGGTCATATTCTTAGGCACTGTTGCAAGCAATTTCGGATTAACAGTTTCATCTTGTAATTCGGCCGAAATGATGGAATCATCTCACATCAGTGCGGTTTGCACTTGAAGTAGCTTGCCGCACATTTGACTGACTTCGTCGATCTATGTTATATCTTCTTCTCGACATTGTAATGGACACTGTAAAACGACTCGGAATTGTTTTCGCGCTCACTCAAATCGATCGAAATTTCCATGAGGTCTTTACAGTATTGAAATCCCCAAAGTAAGTCCAAATTCCGTGGTTATGTCATTAAAAAAAAAGGTTGTGTCACCCCAAGAATTTCCTGTCAAGTAGCCAGGAACGTAATTCATCTGAATATTAATATAATTAATCCTACAAAAACACCCCCCCCCCCCACCCCCAACCTAACGACACCCTTTAAAACTCGAAAATAGAAATCGACTTTGACTTCCACTTCGACTTTTCGACTATTCTGATTTTTCTACTTTTTTAACTTTTTTAGTTTTTTGACTTTTTTGATTTTTTTTCAACTTTTTCGACTTTTGGCTTTTTTGACTTTTTTGACCTTTGCGACTTTTTTTTACTTTCTCGACTTTATCGACTTTTTTTACTTTTTCTACTTTTTCGACTTTTTTTTGTTTTTGTAACTTTTTTGACTTTTTTGCCTTGTTCGACTTTTTTGACTTTTTTCACTTTTGACTTTTTTGACTTTTTAGCCTTATTCGACTTTTTTGACCTTTTCGGCTTTTTCGACTTTTTCGAATTTTTCGAATTTTTCGACCTTTTCGACTTTTTTGACTTTTCCGGATTTACGACTTTTTCGACTTTATCGACTTTTTCGACTTTTTTGACTTTTTTGACTTTTGCGACTTTTGCGAATTTCTCGACTTTTTTGACTCGCATTTTTTGACTTTTCGACTTTTTGAAATTTTACACATTATACGGAATGAATAACAGTTATGGATAGAGCAGCTGTCAAACAATACGATCGCCGCGATAGCCATCTAGAAAGTGGCCAAAGTTCCCAAAATGACCAATTTCGATTTTTTTCGATTTTCAGTTGTTTCTTTGAGTTTTTCCTAAATATTTTTTTTTGTAAACCACCCCTGAATCAAGCCAAACAAAACAAAAGGAAAATAATTCAATTCGGTCTAGTCATTTTCGAGATCTTGCGAGACTAACGCACGGCGATTCATTTTTATATATAAGATAATATAAGTTTTTCATAAACTACCAAACTTGTTTTAAAAATCTTAGCAAATAAATAAATGACAATGAGAGAGAACGCACTAAAACAATGAAATATTACAGGAAAACCTTAGTAACTAAAGTATTTTTTTTAAATGCTTTTCTGCATACACTTCCAGGCCCAAGTTACCTCGCTTGTGTGAGCTATTTAGAGGATAGTTAATGCTCTCTTTGTAGTAATACCCTTTGCACAGTAGGGGATGTCGACTACAGTGGGCGAACCTGTCACCCCAGTCTGGTATAACGATATGTGATCGTTCTTTCAGCCGTGGGATGAACGTTGAAGACTTACAAAGAAGACAATCTACTGTCTAGCTCCGCCAACAAGCTCGTTAGAGGCCAACGCCTTACGGCCAGGCACCGGGAAAGGTAACCAGTGGGCAGCCTCGCCACCTAACTACTAGTTTTGGTAAGATATCCTGTCTAGAGTTAACCTTCAGGATACCTCCGTCCTCCCGACTGGTTAGGGTCCGAAGTCGCTTACGCGGCCTCTACCTGCTGTATTACAACAGCAATTCAGTTTGAATTATATGCGGACGAGGGCGTCCTTTGCCCGTAGTGTCACACGGGATCGGGTGGCTCAAGGTCATTTCAAGAGTGGCATGACAGCAGATCAACATCCGCCCCCGCTGCTTAGGAGACAGTATATATTTTCATAGTCTCAAGACTCCTTCAGCAATTCGTCAGAGTGCACAACCGGTTGGCTAGCCGAACGCTGTGCAAACCGTCCAGTAACGCCGGGATGCAATCCCACCAGGAGAAACCGGACCACCAGCTTATGAGGCCTGAGACGCAAGTCTTACCCGGAGTAGCCTTCCGCACGATGAGCCTTCTGAACAGGAGCTGAATCGTGAGTTGAGCTGATCCGAAAACAAAATGGATCTTATGGCCCAAGCTGCATGAAACCGTTCGCTACCAAAGCCAGTACAGCTAGACATATTCTAGCTGGCTGCAAGGTAGCACGGTCACTTAACAAGGACGGTACACTTACCGCCATGACAAAGTGCTTGCTGTTATTTGCGTTATAATTAGCCTCTCAGTGTCTCGTGTCAACAACGGTCTGACAGTACCCTCCAAAGCCCCCAATGCGGTTTGTGCGGGATGACTTTTCGGTTCTTGCGGGATGTTTTTTCGGTCCTTCTAAGACTTGCGGCATGAAATTTCCACAACAAAACTTTTCTCAATAATCGAGAAAGCTTCAAATGGGATTCTGGAGATCGATTCGGTTTCTAAGCCGTATCAATTGCTTGAAAATCTCAGATGCACAGCCCTCCGTCTAGCTATAACTTTTTACTCTCGCAAATGTCGTCACACGGAACGGCTTCACTGTTCACCCGCAGGCGGTGGAAGTTAAGGCTAGTGGTTTGCCAGTCGAATCTCTGTTTCACCTCTTTAAGATGTTGGTGTCTCCAGGAAAATACTCAACTCCTTCCTAGAAAAAATATCTTAAACCGCGAAATCCGCATCTTAAATTCTATGGCTTCGAAGGGGGGTTGAATGGATGTCAAGGTACACGCTCACATGTGGCAAGAAAGATCTCCCAAACCTACCACTGCCGGTCGTCGGTCCGGAGTCCATCGCTCACCCCGTATTATAGTATTATGATATGCCCGACTCCGGTCGGTTAGTTCCACGCAGCTCTATTTGTATTTATTTATCATTATGGAGCTAATGGCCCCTGTTGCATTTGCCCGGGTAGGACTCTGGCCTGCTGGCCGGTTTCCCCCAGCAGAGAATCTTCTGGGGCTCCTTACGCACCGTGCGGCGTCAGCCAATCGATTGTGCATTCTGACTGACAGTCGGGGGAGTTTGGAAACAGTACTGTCTCTTATAGACTGAAGGTAGTTTTTCACCTTACGGCGACTGCTCTTGTAACGACCAATCGGCTACCCGATTCCGGGTGAAAGCCGGATAAAGAACGCCATGGTCAGCGATAGATTCGATAGACACCGTTTCACCGCTAGGCAAGGGAGAGGACCGCGCAAACGACCAAGAACCCGAAACCAGTCTGGAGACAGAAGTAATCCGGTTGCGATTGGTAGTAAGGGCGCGAGTGATAAGGGTGATTAACCTGGTTATCTCGCGGTAAGGCGTTGATCTCTTACTGGCGTGTGGCGTAACTAGACGATGGACTGTTTCGTCCTAAGCCTTCTGCGCTCACCTCACGGGAGACAGAACGATCAATATCGTTAAAACTCTCTGAGGTGACGGGTTCGCCCGTTTTAGTCGATATCTCTAGTTGTATTTATTGATTATATTAATATCTATGATCCAAGATTCCAAATTTCATTTATTTATATTTACAGAAAGTGCAGGAAATAATTTTGTAGTTCCTGGAAGTACGAAAACCTGAAATCCTGTGGCTTTCGATTCTGTCAAGAAAATTTAACTCCTTTATCCAACCGCCAGCTATCATCGTTAGAATAATCTACTAAGGGCATTGGTAGATTTCATTCCACAAAATTACATTTTTCGTTGAAATTGAAAAGTACATGCCTACATAACGACGATAAAACATTATAATCTAAAACAACTGATTACGAGGTTTAACAACCAATATATTTGAGCGCTGATTGGATCCCTGGACAGTGGACAAAAACAATAATGCAAAGGACATCGATAGTGCTCGCTTAAAATAGAAAATATTTCAAAATAATTAAGTCAATAAAATTTGTAATTGAACAAAATGGTGGATAGCAAAGATGTAGTCGATGTAGATACGGTGTTTTCTGAGATAGGAGAGTTCGGCCGGTTTCAGATACTAACTATTTTTCTGCTAATGCTGCCAGTCGTTACCGCGGCATGGGGAGCATCTGATTTTATTTTTACTGCTGGTGATGCAAATTATCGGTGAGTAACTTGGTATTTTTATGATAAAGATGGTAAACAAGTGAATAATGTGCATTATTTCGCAAGCATTGTCTCTTTGGTCAGTGGTGGGTGTCACTACAGCTCTATTTGCCAGCCTGAATTTTGATGTTCACCATCTAATATTCGCCTGCATTGACATCCACATCTCATCCCGCATTTCAACCGTTGTTAGTACCTTTCTTATGGCAGCAGTGATGCCCACATAAGCTAGTCTCTCTAGTATTTATTTCAAAACTGTTCTTGTATTTTCGAAGCCGATCAAAGATAGTTTCTTGGCCACTACACTAATGCTCCATTTATTTTATTTATTTAAAAATTTAGTATCTTATATTATACTAGCTGTCGCCCGCGGCTTCGCTTTGCGTGGAGTTTCGAATCAATTCCATTATAAAACCGGCATTAAATGGAACATAACATTTTTTTTAATAGAGTGTGTCAAACAGAATATAGTTAAAACTAAAATAAAGATAAAAATTAAGTTATAAGAAAGGAAAAAAAGAGTCAAAAGAAAATTTAAAAAAAATTTATAATATTTAATAGATGGTAAGTGATATATAATTAAATATAATAATATCTATCCAAAATAAGTACAATTCATTGTCAAAATAATATTTAACAACGAAATTAATTATATTTTGGTAATTAGTTCATTGTTAAATTATAATCAACATACATATTTAAAATTATATTCATAATTTGTGCACCTAAGTTTTATTAAATGATAATTTCTAACATAATTTGATGTAGGGTTAGTTTGCCATGACTCGAAAAATTCCTTTATTTTATTTTTAAATGCACTAAATATCAAATTCATTTGTATTTCCATATTGATCACATTGTAAAATCTCGGCGTAATGCAAGAGTAATGTATGTTATGTTATGTTTTCATGCTGGGTGTTACTAAACTATTTTCTAAAACTTGTCTCGTTGGTGTTCGGTTCTGAAGTATTCTGAAATTTGAATTATTTTCCGAAACCTTACATACATAATTTTGCAGATGTCATATACCAGAATGCGAGGGTGATCCAAAATCGGTTTCAGAGGTCTATCCTGTCTGGATCAGCAATGCAGTACCTGCTGGTGCGCGCTGCGAAAGATATGCCCCAATTGGAAACCCACCAAATACTGAAAGCTGTCCAGCTTCCATATTCGATACTAATAACGTTACTCGTTGCGATGAGTACGTCCACGACAATACCGATACTATTCTATATGATGTAAGTATTTGGAAGTCTTTGATGTATTATATGTTGTTACTCTAATACTACGCAGCGTCGTTTTACTTCTTTTCCTAAAACGTTTCTAGTTTGGGACAATCCAAAATGATCTGGACGAATATTCTTCTTTGTGTAGCATCGCCGTGTCAGGTACTTTCCAATTCTTACATGTTTAAGCCGCAAGGTAGTTCTTAGGTAAGTTTCATCAATACTTATCATTGCAGGTATATTGAAAAAAAGAACAATATTAGGTATCTAGCTATCACCACAATATCTGAAGTTATAGATATTATCTTCTTGTAGTGCCATCTCCTAACAAAGGTTGGCAATCATCCTGCTGATTTCCGTCTTGGAGACCGCTGCACGGACAATGCGCCAGTGGTCATCTGGAACCACTGGCGTAGATTTTGCAGCCATGATGTCATTGACCGCCCAGTCCTCCTGTTGCCCTTAATTTTCACCTGGGTTATTATCTAGCCAAACATTATCTATCTAGGTTATCTATTATTAGATATTATCTAACCAAAATGATCTGGACGAATATTCTTCTTTTTGTAGCATCGCCGTCTCATGTAATTTTCCATTCTTACACTTTTATGGCGCAAAGGTATTCTTAAGTGAGTTTCATCAATACTCTTCATTGTAGATAAATTAAGAAAAAAACAATTTGAGGTACCTAGTTATCATCACAATAGCTAAAGTTATTGATATTATCTAGCCAATCAGATAACAAAAAATACCTAACTATTTTATGTAACTATAAAAAATAGGATAAATAAATAAATAAAAATTTAAAAAAAATACAAGTTGAGTTTCAATTTACCGGCAACCTTTAACTGGGTAAATCAGTACGATCAAAGAGACAACTTTTAATAATAATTTGTTAAAAAAATATTCAAGAATTTAGATTTTAAAATCAAATGTCACTTTTTTTCGAATAATTAGGTTTTACGTTTTTTTTTTTGTAGTTCGATTGTTTTTTTTTACGAAATTATTATCTGAAGTTGCTTATTTGCTCGTACTGATTTACACACTTCAAGGGGGTGTCAAATTAAAGCTTATACTGAATAGAATGACTAAATGTCGACAGATGCAAAATTTTCATTAGAATATTAAAACTGAATACACCTAAACTTATTCTACCGTCTATACAACTTGCGCCCTTCCATCTGTCGATTAATGTGTCACATGGACACGTTAAGTTTGACGTAGAATAAAAGGCCACAGACATAATACAAAAACAAACATCGGTTGTGTCACCCCAAGGCATTGCCGGCAAGTAGTTAAGGACCGATTTCATTTGAATAATATTATCGCTGGTCGGCTGCGAACCCGGTTGCGTTCCATTGAAATGCCTCGCACTGCGCGGTTTCTTTCTCGACTAAGGGCGGGATTTGACCAAGCTCCAACAGATGGCGTTAATATTTTATTAGATTGTATGGCATAAGTTAAATATTATTAGAGCTGCTTGTATACAAGATATTCCAACAAAAAAATGTGTCTGTTTTAAAAAAGGGTAACTGTTTTTGTACTATAATGTAGTAACAATATGGAAAAATTAATTCCAATGGAAAATGCCAGTCTTTAGGCCTACTTTTCAATAACAATAAGCCATATGTCATATAATGTGATTCCAGATATAGTGTGATTTCGGCTTAACAAGCCATCTGTGTGCCAAATTTAAAGTCTCTAAGTCTAATATTTCGAGATATATGACTATTTGAGACTATTGACTATTTAACTATTTGAGACACACATACAGACAGACACACATACATACAGATACATAGACAGACTTCTATCTTGAAAAAAGTTTCATCGTCTTAATCTTAATCGTCTCAGAGGGGGCAAAAATGATTTTTTCCGTCTCCATCTCAAAAAAATATTTAGTGCATTCACAATACTTTCCCTGCCGGTGGGTTGGTGGGCTAGGAAAGTAAAACGACCGGAGTTCAACTTCGGACTCGACCATTCCGAGTGACTTCCCGAAAGTCTGTCCTTTAACCCATTTATCAACAATAGGCTAGATTCTGTAACTCTTTTTTCCTTTCAGTTCAAATTGCATTGTGAAGACTGGAAGAGAGCATTGGTAGGAACCTTGAGGAACGCCGGTAACTTCATAGTCCTACCTCTAACTGGAATAATTTCAGACCGCTATGGAAGGAAAACAGCCCTTTTATTAAACGTAATCAACACTGCAACATTTGGTTTGATCCGATCTTTCTCAGTGTCCTATGAGATGTTCGTTATCGTTATTATAGTCGAAGCAGCGACAGGGGGAGGAGCTATTAGTACCAGTTTTATTATGGGTAAATCTAAGATTGTTAATAATGATAATTTATTTGTTTATTTATTTTATTAAATATGTAAAAAATATTCAAACACATTGATTCTGCATCACTCCTAACTGGGAAGCGCCTGTTCCAAGGATGACACCAATTTTATAGCAATTTCAAATGTAATTTTAGAAAATATGTATTTTTTATTCTATTGCTTTAAAGCAAATATTCAAAAATATCTAATCAATAAAGATTAAAATAGATAAAAGATAAAATTAAAAAAAGAAAACAAATAAAATAATGAGTAAGAAAACAAAATATTGATATTGGTCATAATCAAAATAACCTAAGTATTGGATTTTCGTGGTCGTTCGTCGATGTCTGTGGCCGCCCCTGATCCCACCTCCCAGAGGTGCTCCGTGCGACTGATACTGTAACACACGAATATAGTCGAGTATTGTTATATATAATAGAAATATTACAATCGAGTATTGGTCAATACTTCAGTATTGACCGATACTTAAGTAATACCTGAGTGCCAGTTTTCGTTTTATAGTCGAATCTAAGACGGCGAGTGATATGAGACGGATAGTGTCTCGGTGCCAAGTATCGAACCGCCTCTACTTGAGTATTACTTCGAAACGTCATTTACCAATTTCACTCTTTGTGCGATGTTGTGTATCGTTTTTCTTGTCCATGTCCATCTTATTTCCTTTTATTATATACCTCTTGATTTGTTTTCGGATTCAGATTGTTTTTACTATTTTACATCTTTTTGGACATTTTAACGACACCGCCAGAATAATTTTGCCTATTTTCCCCGTGTGTGTGCGTTTATCCCGCTAAAACACAAACAATCACAGAAATCACGAAAACCGCGGATTATGTGTGCGAATGCGAATACGATCAAAACAACCAACATGGCGGCTGGTTTTGGTTCCTAACACTGGGCATGAGATGAATATTGCGAAATGTATGACTATTTTGAGAACACATACATACATTAAATAATAGACATTTTTTAACAAAAAGAAAAACCGACTCCATTTTTTTTATACATGCAGCAGCCATGTGATGGTTATACTTACAACGGGATATCATAATTGAATGCGTATACAACATTTTATGTATGTGCTGTTGACCGTTGAGGGGTTCCCTCGTTGGAAGCCAACCCTGGGTGCCGCAGTCCTTGGTGAAACTTAGAACGGGCTGTCGTAATTGAATACAAATACTAAATTTTATGTCTGTGCTATTGACCGTTGAGGAGTTCTCTCGTCGGAAGCCAACCCTGGGTGCAGCAGCTATGTCATGATAAAACTTAGGACGGGCTATCATAATTGAATGAGTATACAAAATTTGGGGTATGCGCTGTAGTTAGTTGAGGAGTTCCATCGTCGGGAGCCAACCCAGGGGATAGAATCAGGTCATGCTGGTCACCATAAAAATGAATGAATTGTCATCGGAATTGAACCAACATGTACATTTTCAATTTCATATGATAATATTTGAGGAGTTCCTTCAATTCCTCATGGATTCCATTATCAGAACAGAATTTTGATGAAAATGGGACCAATCTGTAATAATATTCTTTCGAATATAAAAAGAATTTTTCAAAATTTTTCATTTTTTGTTCTGAGGTAACAAACATTTAAAAAAAAGGTACAACCGAATTGATAACCTCCTCTTTTTTTGAAGTCGGTTAAAAAACAATAAGCATTAATGGAAGATAGCAAATGTTATTTTTTATAAGGAATAAAAGTTTGGTAATTAATTTTCAAGCAATTTATGAAATAAAAATATTCCATATTTAACCCTTCGAAGACCATTTAAACCTTTGAGGACCAAAAGGTTTGCGGTAGAGTGTGGAAAATTTGATGATACCTAAAACTGTTGAAGAGCGATGTGAATAACATGTATGTCAAGTTTTGTGAAAATTAGTTCAATAGATTTTCTATAAATTGATGGGACATAAGTGTCCCTGTAGTGGTCCATAAAGATGCAAAAGTACGACTTTTTCCAAAATGCGATTGTTTTATTATTTAACTGCGAAAACATACGTAGTAAAAAACGCTAAAAAGTAGTAAAAAATAAAAGAAAAAAATATGAAATGAAAGTAGTCGCCATACATATTGTATTAATTTAGTTAAAAACACCACCGTTCGATAGTCATTTGCGATATTTTGAAAAGAAAAAAATGTGGTATAATTTTGAACATTTTTTTGGCGTTATTAAAATGTTGATGTTTCAACAACACGGAAAAATATAATTTATAAATTATTCGCATTTGATAATTTACAAAAGGATTTTTAAATAATGGGATACGTATGTCATATGGTCCTTACAGGGATAAAGTCCATTACGTCTGAAAGTATTGCAGCTCGATACAAATACATTCCCAAATAATTGAGCCATAGTTAAAGGAGTTGGCTGGTATTTCTCGTCAATTGAACACATTCAATACTTAAGTATCGCACGGTACTAAAGTAATACTTGTATGAGCATGGCTTAAGTGCTGAACCGACACTCGACTATAAATTCGGGTATAAGACAACCGCCATTAAGAGTACACGAAGACGGTGCAGTTCTATTGAAGCGCCATCGTCCGGGAGCTCCGTCACTGCTGCACACTAGATAGCTATCCACCCTAATTTACTGGCACTGAATTTACTGTCTCTATTTGCCACCAATTACTGTCTAGATGTCAATTAATCAAAATAAAACACAAGTAAACTGTTTAAACGGAGAGTGTTTTAAAGTGAGAAAACGATTTTTTTAACGATCAAACGATTAGATAACTTGTTAACACTGCTTGTTCGGTCACCCTTCTTGAAGAGCAATATAATTATCACATAGGTATAAGCTCCATATAGCAGCTAATCGTGATTAAACTCTCACTTTTTCGCCGTTAGTTGATGCAGCGTGAACATTTGAATTATAGCTTAACCCTGTATAGCTTCATGTGACATTTCTGTAACAAACTACTAATCCCCTTAAAATCCCCCTAAATAAGGCACTAAATTCATTTAGTTCATTTGAATCCGTCTAGCACTACTGTACCCTACCAGTTAGTATCGAGTACAAATCATAGATAGCGTAACTAAGCGACTTATGTGAGTTTAAATGTTGCGCGTTGATGAAAGTGATAAATTAGAACTAAGGCAGGTGTTGAATGACTGATAAAAAAATATTAAAAGTGTATACAATTGTGTGGTTTTCGTGGAAACCTGTAGGTAAGAATATAATTTAATCCATTAAAAATTTCGAAGCAAAAGATGGCAAGTTAGGATGTTCTAACATTTACTGGAACTGACTATGGCAAATTCTTGGTTATTATACCGAAGAGTAAGGAAGGCAAAATATCTCAACGGCAAACAAATGTCTTTAGCAGAATTTAGACTTGAGATAGGCGAGACCTTATGCGAGCTTGGCCTGAAGCCTAACATCAAGAGTCGAAGGTCTTTAGAAGACAAAATTCAAGCCAAAAAACATAAGGGCCCTGCGCAACATGTTCCTCCATTGGCAGTAAGGTAGGACCAGGTCGGTCATTGGCCGATACGTTGCAAGATTCCCAAGTGCACTGGCTTTTCACAAACAATTTGCGAAAAATGCAGTGTAGCATTATGCTATAATAAACAAAATAATTGTTTAAAATTTTTCCATACAACATAAATGTTTTTTTATACGTTCAACTCAATGTTACAGTAATGTCACATTCCCTTAAATGTCAAATAAATGATAAATAATAAATATTTTTGAATTTCTGAGAAATACGTGTTTTTTAATTTGCCTACACCTATCTCATTATCAACATTATTTTTTGTTTGAAGATCTTGGGCTACAAAGGGTTAACAAATATCTCTATCCACAGCTGCTGAACTCCTCGCCCCGAAGTGGAGAAGCATGGCAGGAGTCATGGTCGGGACATCATTTGCGATCGGTCAGGCTAGTCTAGGATCACTAGCATGGGCTTTTCGGGCATGGCCTACACTTTTGAGGGTCATAAGCATACCGCAATTCGCCTACATCTCATACATCTGGCTTATCACTGAGAGTGTCAGGTGGCTGCTGACTAAAAAAAAGTACACAAAAGCTGAAGCGGTCCTCAGAAGAGCGGCGAGGATCAATGGGAAACATTTATCATCCGATTCCATACAGAAACTAATCGCCTCATCACACTCTATAAGCGACACGCCTAAGAAGAACTCTGAAGGCAAACCAGGCCCTTCCTTAATAAAACAAGTCTTAAGGTCTAGAGTGATCCTCAAAAGAATCTGTATAGCGCCGATTTGGTGGGTGACCTGCACTCTAGTGTTTTATGGTCTTACCATCAATTCCGTCGGCTTGGCTGGTAACATTTACCTCAACTTTGTCCTGGTGTCGCTGGTGGAAATTCCTGGCGGCCTCACTGCATTCTTCGCCCTTAATAAATTGGGGAGAAAACCGACGCTGTTCTTCTCGTTCTTGATGTGCGGCTTTTGCAACTTTGCCATCCCATTCATTCCTGAAGGTTAGTGTTTTACTGTTTTACGGTTAAGGACCCTCCACATAATACCTAATATTACGTCCACTTTGGTCACTGAATCGCATGTTTTTGGTCTAAACCTGCACGGAAATAGCGCAGTGCCGCGACGAAGATACCCCTTCGCACGATGTGCGTAGATAGTACACGCGCTCGTCTGTGATTGAGTCGCCCGGGCCTGTTCCTGCGCGCGCTGGGAGCCGGTGGCCGCTCTGCGTGGCGGCGGCACGGCTGCATCTCTGGACTAGCGCTCCCCTGCACGCTCCAACTCTAGTGGTCGTGTGGCGCATCAACTATGGCGGATTTACAAATGGAGTTTCTCAGTACATACGCCAAAGCGTTTTCACTCCGCTCGGGACCGGAGGCACAGCGGCAGGCCGACGAGGAGTGGGGCAGTTTAAAAAGAAATACACAAAATGCACGAAGGATCCGGAGTTATGCCTAATTTTACAAACACTTTACAAACGCTGGGTTCACGATTCTTCACATTTTCCGCAAATTCGGTTGATTACGTAATCTCGGGGGGAGGGGGGGAGGTCAGGCCGCTGATTACGTATGTTGACATGGGGCGGGGGGGGGGAGGGGGTCGAAAAATCCCAAAAACGTGATTATATAATATGTGAATGGCCCCTTAGTGGTGTGTTGTCTACTACAACGGGCGAAACCGTCAACCCAACTAGAGCCGTCAACTTCAATGAGCGAGCCCATCACCTCAGAAACTTTTAACGATATTGGATCATTCTGTCTCCCGTGAGGTGAGCGTAGAAGACGTGGGACCAAAACAATTCACTGTCTAGTTACGCCACTCGCCCGCCTGTAAGAAGCCAATGGCCACTCGCCACCTTACTTCCAGTCGCAACCAGATTACTCCTGTCCCCGAATGGTTACAGGTTCTAAGTCGCTTGCGCGGTCCTCTCCCTTACGTAGCAGTGATACGGTGTCTATCGAATCTATCGCGGACCACGGCATCCCTTGCCTGGCTGTTCATTCGGAATCGAGTAGCTGAATGGTCGTTTCAAGAGCAGTTGCCGTAAAGTTAATAAGTACCGCCGCTCTATCGGAAACACTACTGTTTCTAGACTCCCCCGGCTGTCAGTTAAAATTCACAATCGATTGGCTGACGCACAACGGTACGTAAACCGTCCAGGAGCGCCCGAAGGGCGACTCCTAGGGGAAACTGACCCTCAGGCCAGAGTCCTACCCGGGCTCACGCTTCTGCGTGGATGCGGCCGAATGGGTGTTGATCCGTGCTTTTGGCCGACCTTACACATAGGTCTTAGTGGCCAAACTACAACAGGGCCGATTAGCACCCAAACCGTTGACCCAGGAAGGTATAATGATAATATATAATCGTTCTTTCAACCTGGGCTGAGCGTAGGCCTGACTTATACATAGGGACAAAAACAATCCATCAACTGGCTCCGCCAACTGGTCCGCGAGAGTCCAACGCCTTACGCGAGACACTGAGAAACACCCAGCGGTATGGTCGGATATCCGTCCTCCCGGCTGGTTACAGGTTCGAGGTCGCTTGAGCGGTTCTATACCTATTGTTGGCGGTAATTTAGTTTAAATTTATAGTATACCAAGGTGTCCTTTGCCTGTCTCTGAAGCAGGATCGGGTGTCCAATTGGTCCTTTCAAGAGCGGCTGCGAATAGGTCAACTGCCACCCCAGCTCCATAGTAAACAGAGTAGTTTCCAAAAACCCCCAGTTAGCATACGAAGTGCACAATTGATTATCTGACGCCGCATGATGCACAAACCGATGACCGATTCGCAGGGGAAACTGACCCATCTGCACACAGTTGCAGGGGAAACAGAGTCCTTACCCGGCTCGAACTTCTGCGTGGAGGCTACCGGATGGATGCTGACCCGTGAGCTGGGCAACGAAACGGGCCATAGTAGCCCAACTGCAGTAGATCTATTAGCACCCTGTTTTCCAGTTAGTGTTTTAGAAAGTTACTGTGTTTGTACTATAATGTAGTAACAATATGGAAAAAGAAATTCCAAAGGAGAATGCCACTCTTTGGGCCCACTCTCCAATAACGTGATTTGAAAGATCTTTTCATTTGTTATAATTATTTATATGACAGGGTAAAAAGTTAAAGGGTGGTTTTACTTGACGAGTCGCGTCAGATGCAAGACGAAGCGTGCGGAAGAGCTGCATCGACTCGCGCGGCGGGTGTCACATAGGCCATCAGTTGTTGTTTGGCTTTGGTTTCGTGTCGTATCACTCTTTTAAGCTTATTTCTGGAAGCCAAAAATAGTAGATTGTATCACAAGGGAGCAAAATAATATTTTTACGGCGAGGGCGCTTTTTTTAATCCAGAGAGAAGTGAGGGATTCTAGATTAGAACCCCGAGCGTAGCGAGGGATTCCTTAGTAAAATCCTGAACGTAGCGAGGGATTCAAAAAAGCGCCCGAGCCAAAAATATTTTGCGCCCGAGTGATACACTCTATACTTTTCATCACCCTCTATGAGAAAATAAAAGGCGCCTCATATTTTATTGTAATCTTATTATTGAATAAAACATAGCGTATCAACTACATTGAAATTAAATACTATCTAATAATAAAACAACTAAACACTTATATTTACATTTGAGACATTTTCGCAATACCTATTTATTGTTACAGTTTTATTAGGAAATGAGATTGTTGTAGATTTCATATTCTGCGTGTTTGAAATAATGTCTGAATCTGGCTCATTTTGAGGAAAATGTGACGGTGAATCTCGTTGTTTGGATGTAGATGGGCGCGGCGATAGTGGCATTCGTTCGCGCGTTTTTAATTTCATTTTTTTTTTATTCAGCCGGCGGCGCGACTAGGGTCGTACCAGCCAGTCTTTATTCAAACAATATTTGCGTTCGATTTCTTCGGCGCTGAAGACTAAGATGTTCCAAATTCAAAAAGTGCGCTGCAAAGATAAATTGCGGCGCACTTATTCAAAAAGTGATTATTGTGTGGTTATTGTTTGTATTAATAAAATATTTATTAAGTATATGGGAAATAATCTCTGGGTCACGACAAGTAACATTGTCATACATTATTTCTATTGTATCAATAATATTGTTTGGCTTAATTCTGAATTATATATTTAAGAATAGGAATAAGAATAAGAATAAATTTATTTTCGTAAGTAATTTTCCAAAAACATTATTCACAAAGTCTGCCTAACTAGGCCGAAGCCCGTACCAAGGTAGACTCGACTAGGTCACTTGTACGTTTTATATTGTGCGCACACTTATTAAAGTACTATTACTGAGAAAAATAAAAAGTAAAAAATAAATGAAATATAGTAAATCTAATAACTCTAATAAATACATAGCATAAATTTCAAGAGTTATTTTAATGATAACTAATACCTAAATTATAATCATGTTGAAAAATAAAAAAGTAATAATGAAATCAAAATATATCCAGTAAAAAAATTGATAAAATAAAAATAATAATAAAATACAATAAAATTATAATTGCGGTGATAATCAGTAAGTAGAGAAAAATTACAGGGTAATTAATAATTTGAAAAGAGTGGAAATTCCAAACGTTCTTAGGCCAACAATATTTAATGAACGTTCATCACTCGGAAAGCATAGCAGGCCACTGGCGATGTCATATAGAGAAAATAACGTATAGAGAAAAAAAAAATGGCCCCTCGGAATGTTTGAATTTCCAGTCTTTATTTATTATCACTTGCGTTGTTTGTTGTCGTAAGTTGTAAGTTATTTCTTGTCTAACTTTAGGTAAAAATGAAGAATTTGAAAATCGAGCCTTAAAAATGGCGACTGTTATAAACCAATAAAAATCAGTTAGACCGAAGAGAAAGAAGCAAAAGAATTTGGCAAACTTTTATTACAGTTATACAGCAATAAATTACAGCTAATAAATTATCACAAATATTATATAAGCAATACGTAGAACGGCGATGCGTTGTATGTAGGTTCATCAAGACGAAATTTGGAAAAGTATATGATAGCGTCTATCAATCTAATGTTTTCCTTCCTACAGCTATTTATTTAGTCATTCCTTACGTACAAAGAAAGGAACCAACATATTTTGATTTGATTTCATTTTAATCTAAAAAAATATTGTTTTCAGATTTGGAATGGTTACGACTTACCAACTACCTCTTAGGAAAATATTTTATAAGCTTGACATTCTCTGGCGTATACGTTTTCACTGGAGAACTCTTCCCAACAAATACTAGACACACTTTATTCGCATTCTCGTCCATGGTCGGTAGAATTGGGTCCATAGCGGCGCCACAGACACCTCTTTTGGTAAATTTTTCAGTTGCCATATCAATATTTAAAAAAAATAATATAATTATTTACTTTTATATTCTTTCTTCGCAGGTTTCTATATGGGCGCCACTTCCCAATATTATATTCGGTGTATTTTCGGTTGTATCCGGATTATCGGTACTACTCATACCTGAAACCAATGGTACCACATTACCTGATACTATTGAAGAAGCTGAAAATTTAAAAAACTGAAATGAGGAATCCTACATTAGAAGTATTACATTAAGTCTTTAAAAATATACATAAATTATTGTTTTTTTAATAATGTCAAATTTCAGTAAATCTAATTTAGCAGCTTTACTTTTTTAATGGCTGATAACAAGCACAGCATCCTTGTATATATATATTTTAAATAATGGATGCATTCGAATTTCCCAATTATTTATTCATTGTTTTCGCTTAAATTTGGCTCTTTTGTAGAGATTATATTTTTCAAAAGGATAAGCTTGGTTATATTATATTATGCTCAATTATACATATATATATATATATATATATATATATATATATATATATATATATATATATATATATATATATATATATATATATATATATATATATATATATATATATATATATATATATATATATATATATATATATATATATATATATATATATATATATATATATATATATAAAGTTACTTATCTGGGGTCCTGGTGGACCAGAAACATTTTAACGAAAGTTAATGTCCTCTTTAAATACTTTGGGCAGCAGCACCTGTTTCCGCAATTGATAACTTAGTCATATTCGTAGTTATTGCAGCCGAATTAATGTGTGCCCTTGGATGTAATAGTATGGAGGATGGTTTCTGTAACAGAAATGGATGTTAGTAGCTGATTTTTGAAGAAATTTCTTTGACTGAGAATATTTCGACACTTAAATCGTATTCATCTCGATGACATTTCTGAGAAATGTCATCGAGATGAAAACCATCCTCCATATATATATATATATATATATATATATATATATATATATATATATATATATATATATATATATATATATATATATATATATATATATATATATATATATATATATATATATATATATATATATATATATATATATATATATATATATATATATATATATATATATATATATATATATATATATATATATATATATATATATATATATATATATATATATATATATATATATATATATATATATATACATATATATATATATATATATATATATATATATATATATATATATATACATATATATATATATATATATATATATATATATATATATATATACATATATATATATATATATATATATATATATATATATATATATATATATATATATATATATATATATATATATATATATATATATATATATATATATATATATATATATATATATATATATATATATATATATATATATATATATATATATATATATATATATATATATATATATATATATATATATATATATATATATATATATATATATATATATATATATAAATAATAAAAGCCACTTACATAGCTGGAAGGTTTTCCCGGACTGGACTGGGAAATGCTTATTGTTTAAACGAGATGTATTTTTGGATGAGTACCACTTTCGACGGTACACTGTAGGTTTAATGGGATCCCTTTATCGCTAGCGAACGATCACCCTTCATCCACATCTCAAAAACAAAGCGTATCCTTTTGCAAACCAAAATAAAATGTCTTTATTAAAGACAAATTTAAGCAAAAACAATGAAAAAAATCACAATCAATCGTCTCTTAAATGCGGAATGACATTTCGAAAATTCGATATGAAATTAGAATATATCCACTCTTTTAAAGGACGATATAAGATTGCTGGGCTCGCTATCAGCCAGCTATTAAATGAAAATAAAAATAAAATACTTCATTTGCTCGTTCCCATGAAATAAGATATAAATCGTAATTTCTGGTCGAGAAGTTTATACTTAAGGCTATATGATATTTACAAGAGTTCAAAACATAAGATAAAATTGTATAATATTGTTAATATTTGATTGGTTTTTTGTAAAATCTTTTTTTAAAGAATTCGTTTAAAGGATGACACTTTGATGAAAAAATAAAAATAATAAAAGCCACTTACATAGCTGGAAGGTTTTCCCGGACTGGACTGGGAAATGCTTATTGTTTAAACGAGATGTATTTTTGGATGAGTACCACTTTCGACGGTACACTGTAGGTTTAATGGGATCCCTTTATCGCTAGCGAACGATCACCCTTCATCCACATCTCAAAAACAAAGCGTATCCTTTTGCAAACCAAAATAAAATGTCTTTATTAAAGACAAATTTAAGCAAAAACAATGAAAAAAATCACAATCAATCGTCTCTTAAATGCGGAATGACATTTCGAAAATTCGATATGAAATTAGAATATATCCACTCTTTTAAAGGACGATATAAGATTGCTGGGCTCGCTATCAGCCAGCTATTAAATGAAAATAAAAATAAAATACTTCATTTGCTCGTTCCCATGAAATAAGATATAAATCGTAATTTCTGGTCGAGAAGTTTATACTTAAGGCTATATGATATTTACAAGAGTTCAAAACATAAGATAAAATTGTATAATATTGTTAATATTTGATTGGTTTTTTGTAAAATCTTTTTTTAAAGAATTCGTTTAAAGGATGACACTTTGATGAAAAAATAAAAATAATAAAAGCCACTTACATAGCTGGAAGGTTTTCCCGGACTGGACTGGGAAATGCTTATTGTTTAAACGAGATGTATTTTTGGATGAGTACCACTTTCGACGGTACACTGTAGGTTTAATGGGATCCCTTTATCGCTAGCGAACGATCACCCTTCATCCACATCTCAAAAACAAAGCGTATCCTTTTGCAAACCAAAATAAAATGTCTTTATTAAAGACAAATTTAAGCAAAAACAATGAAAAAAATCACAATCAATCGTCTCTTAAATGCGGAATGACATTTCGAAAATTCGATATGAAATTAGAATATATCCACTCTTTTAAAGGACGATATAAGATTGCTGGGCTCGCTATCAGCCAGCTATTAAATGAAAATAAAAATAAAATACTTCATTTGCTCGTTCCCATGAAATAAGATATAAATCGTAATTTCTGGTCGAGAAGTTTATACTTAAGGCTATATGATATTTACAAGAGTTCAAAACATAAGATAAAATTGTATAATATTGTTAATATTTGATTGGTTTTTTGTAAAATCTTTTTTTAAAGAATTCGTTTAAAGGATGACACTTTGATGAAAAAATAAAAATAATAAAAGCCACTTACATAGCTGGAAGGTTTTCCCGGACTGGACTGGGAAATGCTTATTGTTTAAACGAGATGTATTTTTGGATGAGTACCACTTTCGACGGTACACTGTAGGTTTAATGGGATCCCTTTATCGCTAGCGAACGATCACCCTTCATCCACATCTCAAAAACAAAGCGTATCCTTTTGCAAACCAAAATAAAATGTCTTTATTAAAGACAAATTTAAGCAAAAACAATGAAAAAAATCACAATCAATCGTCTCTTAAATGCGGAATGACATTTCGAAAATTCGATATGAAATTAGAATATATCCACTCTTTTAAAGGACGATATAAGATTGCTGGGCTCGCTATCAGCCAGCTATTAAATGAAAATAAAAATAAAATACTTCATTTGCTCGTTCCCATGAAATAAGATATAAATCGTAATTTCTGGTCGAGAAGTTTATACTTAAGGCTATATGATATTTACAAGAGTTCAAAACATAAGATAAAATTGTATAATATTGTTAATATTTGATTGGTTTTTTGTAAAATCTTTTTTTAAAGAATTCGTTTAAAGGATGACACTTTGATGAAAAAATAAAAATAATAAAAGCCACTTACATAGCTGGAAGGTTTTCCCGGACTGGACTGGGAAATGCTTATTGTTTAAACGAGATGTATTTTTGGATGAGTACCACTTTCGACGGTACACTGTAGGTTTAATGGGATCCCTTTATCGCTAGCGAACGATCACCCTTCATCCACATCTCAAAAACAAAGCGTATCCTTTTGCAAACCAAAATAAAATGTCTTTATTAAAGACAAATTTAAGCAAAAACAATGAAAAAAATCACAATCAATCGTCTCTTAAATGCGGAATGACATTTCGAAAATTCGATATGAAATTAGAATATATCCACTCTTTTAAAGGACGATATAAGATTGCTGGGCTCGCTATCAGCCAGCTATTAAATGAAAATAAAAATAAAATACTTCATTTGCTCGTTCCCATGAAATAAGATATAAATCGTAATTTCTGGTCGAGAAGTTTATACTTAAGGCTATATGATATTTACAAGAGTTCAAAACATAAGATAAAATTGTATAATATTGTTAATATTTGATTGGTTTTTTGTAAAATCTTTTTTTAAAGAATTCGTTTAAAGGATGACACTTTGATGAAAAAATAAAA
This sequence comes from Micropterix aruncella, assembly GCA_944548615.1. Taxonomy (NCBI): domain Eukaryota; kingdom Metazoa; phylum Arthropoda; class Insecta; order Lepidoptera; family Micropterigidae; genus Micropterix; species Micropterix aruncella. The sequence continues at coordinate 9,181,000 of OX155969.1, forward strand.
ATAATAAAAGCCACTTACATAGCTGGAAGGTTTTCCCGGACTGGACTGGGAAATGCTTATTGTTTAAACGAGATGTATTTTTGGATGAGTACCACTTTCGACGGTACACTGTAGGTTTAATGGGATCCCTTTATCGCTAGCGAACGATCACCCTTCATCCACATCTCAAAAACAAAGCGTATCCTTTTGCAAACCAAAATAAAATGTCTTTATTAAAGACAAATTTAAGCAAAAACAATGAAAAAAATCACAATCAATCGTCTCTTAAATGCGGAATGACATTTCGAAAATTCGATATGAAATTAGAATATATCCACTCTTTTAAAGGACGATATAAGATTGCTGGGCTCGCTATCAGCCAGCTATTAAATGAAAATAAAAATAAAATACTTCATTTGCTCGTTCCCATGAAATAAGATATAAATCGTAATTTCTGGTCGAGAAGTTTATACTTAAGGCTATATGATATTTACAAGAGTTCAAAACATAAGATAAAATTGTATAATATTGTTAATATTTGATTGGTTTTTTGTAAAATCTTTTTTTAAAGAATTCGTTTAAAGGATGACACTTTGATGAAAAAATAAAAATAATAAAAGCCACTTACATAGCTGGAAGGTTTTCCCGGACTGGACTGGGAAATGCTTATTGTTTAAACGAGATGTATTTTTGGATGAGTACCACTTTCGACGGTACACTGTAGGTTTAATGGGATCCCTTTATCGCTAGCGAACGATCACCCTTCATCCACATCTCAAAAACAAAGCGTATCCTTTTGCAAACCAAAATAAAATGTCTTTATTAAAGACAAATTTAAGCAAAAACAATGAAAAAAATCACAATCAATCGTCTCTTAAATGCGGAATGACATTTCGAAAATTCGATATGAAATTAGAATATATCCACTCTTTTAAAGGACGATATAAGATTGCTGGGCTCGCTATCAGCCAGCTATTAAATGAAAATAAAAATAAAATACTTCATTTGCTCGTTCCCATGAAATAAGATATAAATCGTAATTTCTGGTCGAGAAGTTTATACTTAAGGCTATATGATATTTACAAGAGTTCAAAACATAAGATAAAATTGTATAATATTGTTAATATTTGATTGGTTTTTTGTAAAATCTTTTTTTAAAGAATTCGTTTAAAGGATGACACTTTGATGAAAAAATAAAAATAATAAAAGCCACTTACATAGCTGGAAGGTTTTCCCGGACTGGACTGGGAAATGCTTATTGTTTAAACGAGATGTATTTTTGGATGAGTACCACTTTCGACGGTACACTGTAGGTTTAATGGGATCCCTTTATCGCTAGCGAACGATCACCCTTCATCCACATCTCAAAAACAAAGCGTATCCTTTTGCAAACCAAAATAAAATGTCTTTATTAAAGACAAATTTAAGCAAAAACAATGAAAAAAATCACAATCAATCGTCTCTTAAATGCGGAATGACATTTCGAAAATTCGATATGAAATTAGAATATATCCACTCTTTTAAAGGACGATATAAGATTGCTGGGCTCGCTATCAGCCAGCTATTAAATGAAAATAAAAATAAAATACTTCATTTGCTCGTTCCCATGAAATAAGATATAAATCGTAATTTCTGGTCGAGAAGTTTATACTTAAGGCTATATGATATTTACAAGAGTTCAAAACATAAGATAAAATTGTATAATATTGTTAATATTTGATTGGTTTTTTGTAAAATCTTTTTTTAAAGAATTCGTTTAAAGGATGACACTTTGATGAAAAAATAAAAATAATAAAAGCCACTTACATAGCTGGAAGGTTTTCCCGGACTGGACTGGGAAATGCTTATTGTTTAAACGAGATGTATTTTTGGATGAGTACCACTTTCGACGGTACACTGTAGGTTTAATGGGATCCCTTTATCGCTAGCGAACGATCACCCTTCATCCACATCTCAAAAACAAAGCGTATCCTTTTGCAAACCAAAATAAAATGTCTTTATTAAAGACAAATTTAAGCAAAAACAATGAAAAAAATCACAATCAATCGTCTCTTAAATGCGGAATGACATTTCGAAAATTCGATATGAAATTAGAATATATCCACTCTTTTAAAGGACGATATAAGATTGCTGGGCTCGCTATCAGCCAGCTATTAAATGAAAATAAAAATAAAATACTTCATTCGCTCGTTCCCATGAAATAAGATATAAATCGTAATTTCTGGTCGAGAAGTTTATACTTAAGGCTATATGATATTTACAAGAGTTCAAAACATAAGATAAAATTGTATAATATTGTTAATATTTGATTGGTTTTTTGTAAAATCTTTTTTTAAAGAATTCGTTTAAAGGATGACACTTTGATGAAAAAATAAAAATAATAAAAGCCACTTACATAGCTGGAAGGTTTTCCCGGACTGGACTGGGAAATGCTTATTGTTTAAACGAGATGTATTTTTGGATGAGTACCACTTTCGACGGTACACTGTAGGTTTAATGGGATCCCTTTATCGCTAGCGAACGATCACCCTTCATCCACATCTCAAAAACAAAGCGTATCCTTTTGCAAACCAAAATAAAATGTCTTTATTAAAGACAAATTTAAGCAAAAACAATGAAAAAAATCACAATCAATCGTCTCTTAAATGCGGAATGACATTTCGAAAATTCGATATGAAATTAGAATATATCCACTCTTTTAAAGGACGATATAAGATTGCTGGGCTCGCTATCAGCCAGCTATTAAATGAAAACAAAAATAAAATACTTCATTTGCTCGTTCCCATGAAATAAGATATAAATCGTAATTTCTGGTCGAGAAGTTTATACTTAAGGCTATATGATATTTACAAGAGTTCAAAACATAAGATAAAATTGTATAATATTGTTAATATTTGATTGGTTTTTTGTAAAATCTTTTTTTAAAGAATTCGTTTAAAGGATGACACTTTGATGAAAAAATAAAAATAATAAAAGCCACTTACATAGCTGGAAGGTTTTCCCGGACTGGACTGGGAAATGCTTATTGTTTAAACGAGATGTATTTTTGGATGAGTACCACTTTCGACGGTACACTGTAGGTTTAATGGGATCCCTTTATCGCTAGCGAACGATCACCCTTCATCCACATCTCAAAAACAAAGCGTATCCTTTTGCAAACCAAAATAAAATGTCTTTATTAAAGACAAATTTAAGCAAAAACAATGAAAAAAATCACAATCAATCGTCTCTTAAATGCGGAATGACATTTCGAAAATTCGATATGAAATTAGAATATATCCACTCTTTTAAAGGACGATATAAGATTGCTGGGCTCGCTATCAGCCAGCTATTAAATGAAAATAAAAATAAAATACTTCATTTGCTCGTTCCCATGAAATAAGATATAAATCGTAATTTCTGGTCGAGAAGTTTATACTTAAGGCTATATGATATTTACAAGAGTTCAAAACATAAGATAAAATTGTATAATATTGTTAATATTTGATTGGTTTTTTGTAAAATCTTTTTTTAAAAAATTCGTTTAAAGGATGACACTTTGATGAAAAAATAAAAATAATAAAAGCCACTTACATAGCTGGAAGGTTTTCCCGGACTGGACTGGGAAATGCTTATTGTTTAAACGAGATGTATTTTTGGATGAGTACCACTTTCGACGGTACACTGTAGGTTTAATGGGATCCCTTTATCGCTAGCGAACGATCACCCTTCATCCACATCTCAAAAACAAAGCGTATCCTTTTGCAAACCAAAATAAAATGTCTTTATTAAAGACAAATTTAAGCAAAAACAATGAAAAAAATCACAATCAATCGTCTCTTAAATGCGGAATGACATTTCGAAAATTCGATATGAAATTAGAATATATCCACTCTTTTAAAGGACGATATAAGATTGCTGGGCTCGCTATCAGCCAGCTATTAAATGAAAATAAAAATAAAATACTTCATTTGCTCGTTCCCATGAAATAAGATATAAATCGTAATTTCTGGTCGAGAAGTTTATACTTAAGGCTATATGATATTTACAAGAGTTCAAAACATAAGATAAAATTGTATAATATTGTTAATATTTGATTGGTTTTTTGTAAAATCTTTTTTTAAAGAATTCGTTTAAAGGATGACACTTTGATGAAAAAATAAAAATAATAAAAGCCACTTACATAGCTGGAAGGTTTTCCCGGACTGGACTGGGAAATGCTTATTGTTTAAACGAGATGTATTTTTGGATGAGTACCACTTTCGACGGTACACTGTAGGTTTAATGGGATCCCTTTATCGCTAGCGAACGATCACCCTTCATCCACATCTCAAAAACAAAGCGTATCCTTTTGCAAACCAAAATAAAATGTCTTTATTAAAGACAAATTTAAGCAAAAACAATGAAAAAAATCACAATCAATCGTCTCTTAAATGCGGAATGACATTTCGAAAATTCGATATGAAATTAGAATATATCCACTCTTTTAAAGGACGATATAAGATTGCTGGGCTCGCTATCAGCCAGCTATTAAATGAAAATAAAAATAAAATACTTCATTCGCTCGTTCCCATGAAATAAGATATAAATCGTAATTTCTGGTCGAGAAGTTTATACTTAAGGCTATATGATATTTACAAGAGTTCAAAACATAAGATAAAATTGTATAATATTGTTAATATTTGATTGGTTTTTTGTAAAATCTTTTTTTAAAGAATTCGTTTAAAGGATGACACTTTGATGAAAAAATAAAAATAATAAAAGCCACTTACATAGCTGGAAGGTTTTCCCGGACTGGACTGGGAAATGCTTATTGTTTAAACGAGATGTATTTTTGGATGAGTACCACTTTCGACGGTACACTGTAGGTTTAATGGGATCCCTTTATCGCTAGCGAACGATCACCCTTCATCCACATCTCAAAAACAAAGCGTATCCTTTTGCAAACCAAAATAAAATGTCTTTATTAAAGACAAATTTAAGCAAAAACAATGAAAAAAATCACAATCAATCGTCTCTTAAATGCGGAATGACATTTCGAAAATTCGATATGAAATTAGAATATATCCACTCTTTTAAAGGACGATATAAGATTGCTGGGCTCGCTATCAGCCAGCTATTAAATGAAAATAAAAATAAAATACTTCATTTGCTCGTTCCCATGAAATAAGATATAAATCGTAATTTCTGGTCGAGAAGTTTATACTTAAGGCTATATGATATTTACAAGAGTTCAAAACATAAGATAAAATTGTATAATATTGTTAATATTTGATTGGTTTTTTGTAAAATCTTTTTTTAAAGAATTCGTTTAAAGGATGACACTTTGATGAAAAAATAAAAATAATAAAAGCCACTTACATAGCTGGAAGGTTTTCCCGGACTGGACTGGGAAATGCTTATTGTTTAAACGAGATGTATTTTTGGATGAGTACCACTTTCGACGGTACACTGTAGGTTTAATGGGATCCCTTTATCGCTAGCGAACGATCACCCTTCATCCACATCTCAAAAACAAAGCGTATCCTTTTGCAAACCAAAATAAAATGTCTTTATTAAAGACAAATTTAAGCAAAAACAATGAAAAAAATCACAATCAATCGTCTCTTAAATGCGGAATGACATTTCGAAAATTCGATATGAAATTAGAATATATCCACTCTTTTAAAGGACGATATAAGATTGCTGGGCTCGCTATCAGCCAGCTATTAAATGAAAATAAAAATAAAATACTTCATTTGCTCGTTCCCATGAAATAAGATATAAATCGTAATTTCTGGTCGAGAAGTTTATACTTAAGGCTATATGATATTTACAAGAGTTCAAAACATAAGATAAAATTGTATAATATTGTTAATATTTGATTGGTTTTTTGTAAAATCTTTTTTTAAAGAATTCGTTTAAAGGATGACACTTTGATGAAAAAATAAAAATAATAAAAGCCACTTACATAGCTGGAAGGTTTTCCCGGACTGGACTGGGAAATGCTTATTGTTTAAACGAGATGTATTTTTGGATGAGTACCACTTTCGACGGTACACTGTAGGTTTAATGGGATCCCTTTATCGCTAGCGAACGATCACCCTTCATCCACATCTCAAAAACAAAGCGTATCCTTTTGCAAACCAAAATAAAATGTCTTTATTAAAGACAAATTTAAGCAAAAACAATGAAAAAAATCACAATCAATCGTCTCTTAAATGCGGAATGACATTTCGAAAATTCGATATGAAATTAGAATATATCCACTCTTTTAAAGGACGATATAAGATTGCTGGGCTCGCTATCAGCCAGCTATTAAATGAAAATAAAAATAAAATACTTCATTTGCTCGTTCCCATGAAATAAGATATAAATCGTAATTTCTGGTCGAGAAGTTTATACTTAAGGCTATATGATATTTACAAGAGTTCAAAACATAAGATAAAATTGTATAATATTGTTAATATTTGATTGGTTTTTTGTAAAATCTTTTTTTAAAGAATTCGTTTAAAGGATGACACTTTGATGAAAAAATAAAAATAATAAAAGCCACTTACATAGCTGGAAGGTTTTCCCGGACTGGACTGGGAAATGCTTATTGTTTAAACGAGATGTATTTTTGGATGAGTACCACTTTCGACGGTACACTGTAGGTTTAATGGGATCCCTTTATCGCTAGCGAACGATCACCCTTCATCCACATCTCAAAAACAAAGCGTATCCTTTTGCAAACCAAAATAAAATGTCTTTATTAAAGACAAATTTAAGCAAAAACAATGAAAAAAATCACAATCAATCGTCTCTTAAATGCGGAATGACATTTCGAAAATTCGATATGAAATTAGAATATATCCACTCTTTTAAAGGACGATATAAGATTGCTGGGCTCGCTATCAGCCAGCTATTAAATGAAAATAAAAATAAAATACTTCATTTGCTCGTTCCCATGAAATAAGATATAAATCGTAATTTCTGGTCGAGAAGTTTATACTTAAGGCTATATGATATTTACAAGAGTTCAAAACATAAGATAAAATTGTATAATATTGTTAATATTTGATTGGTTTTTTGTAAAATCTTTTTTTAAAGAATTCGTTTAAAGGATGACACTTTGATGAAAAAATAAAAATAATAAAAGCCACTTACATAGCTGGAAGGTTTTCCCGGACTGGACTGGGAAATGCTTATTGTTTAAACGAGATGTATTTTTGGATGAGTACCACTTTCGACGGTACACTGTAGGTTTAATGGGATCCCTTTATCGCTAGCGAACGATCACCCTTCATCCACATCTCAAAAACAAAGCGTATCCTTTTGCAAACCAAAATAAAATGTCTTTATTAAAGACAAATTTAAGCAAAAACAATGAAAAAAATCACAATCAATCGTCTCTTAAATGCGGAATGACATTTCGAAAATTCGATATGAAATTAGAATATATCCACTCTTTTAAAGGACGATATAAGATTGCTGGGCTCGCTATCAGCCAGCTATTAAATGAAAATAAAAATAAAATACTTCATTTGCTCGTTCCCATGAAATAAGATATAAATCGTAATTTCTGGTCGAGAAGTTTATACTTAAGGCTATATGATATTTACAAGAGTTCAAAACATAAGATAAAATTGTATAATATTGTTAATATTTGATTGGTTTTTTGTAAAATCTTTTTTTAAAGAATTCGTTTAAAGGATGACACTTTGATGAAAAAATAAAAATAATAAAAGCCACTTACATAGCTGGAAGGTTTTCCCGGACTGGACTGGGAAATGCTTATTGTTTAAACGAGATGTATTTTTGGATGAGTACCACTTTCGACGGTACACTGTAGGTTTAATGGGATCCCTTTATCGCTAGCGAACGATCACCCTTCATCCACATCTCAAAAACAAAGCGTATCCTTTTGCAAACCAAAATAAAATGTCTTTATTAAAGACAAATTTAAGCAAAAACAATGAAAAAAATCACAATCAATCGTCTCTTAAATGCGGAATGACATTTCGAAAATTCGATATGAAATTAGAATATATCCACTCTTTTAAAGGACGATATAAGATTGCTGGGCTCGCTATCAGCCAGCTATTAAATGAAAATAAAAATAAAATACTTCATTTGCTCGTTCCCATGAAATAAGATATAAATCGTAATTTCTGGTCGAGAAGTTTATACTTAAGGCTATATGATATTTACAAGAGTTCAAAACATAAGATAAAATTGTATAATATTGTTAATATTTGATTGGTTTTTTGTAAAATCTTTTTTTAAAGAATTCGTTTAAAGGATGACACTTTGATGAAAAAATAAAAATAATAAAAGCCACTTACATAGCTGGAAGGTTTTCCCGGACTGGACTGGGAAATGCTTATTGTTTAAACGAGATGTATTTTTGGATGAGTACCACTTTCGACGGTACACTGTAGGTTTAATGGGATCCCTTTATCGCTAGCGAACGATCACCCTTCATCCACATCTCAAAAACAAAGCGTATCCTTTTGCAAACCAAAATAAAATGTCTTTATTAAAGACAAATTTAAGCAAAAACAATGAAAAAAATCACAATCAATCGTCTCTTAAATGCGGAATGACATTTCGAAAATTCGATATGAAATTAGAATATATCCACTCTTTTAAAGGACGATATAAGATTGCTGGGCTCGCTATCAGCCAGCTATTAAATGAAAATAAAAATAAAATACTTCATTTGCTCGTTCCCATGAAATAAGATATAAATCGTAATTTCTGGTCGAGAAGTTTATACTTAAGGCTATATGATATTTACAAGAGTTCAAAACATAAGATAAAATTGTATAATATTGTTAATATTTGATTGGTTTTTTGTAAAATCTTTTTTTAAAGAATTCGTTTAAAGGATGACACTTTGATGAAAAAATAAAAATAATAAAAGCCACTTACATAGCTGGAAGGTTTTCCCGGACTGGACTGGGAAATGCTTATTGTTTAAACGAGATGTATTTTTGGATGAGTACCACTTTCGACGGTACACTGTAGGTTTAATGGGATCCCTTTATCGCTAGCGAACGATCACCCTTCATCCACATCTCAAAAACAAAGCGTATCCTTTTGCAAACCAAAATAAAATGTCTTTATTAAAGACAAATTTAAGCAAAAACAATGAAAAAAATCACAATCAATCGTCTCTTAAATGCGGAATGACATTTCGAAAATTCGATATGAAATTAGAATATATCCACTCTTTTAAAGGACGATATAAGATTGCTGGGCTCGCTATCAGCCAGCTATTAAATGAAAATAAAAATAAAATACTTCATTTGCTCGTTCCCATGAAATAAGATATAAATCGTAATTTCTGGTCGAGAAGTTTATACTTAAGGCTATATGATATTTACAAGAGTTCAAAACATAAGATAAAATTGTATAATATTGTTAATATTTGATTGGTTTTTTGTAAAATCTTTTTTTAAAGAATTCGTTTAAAGGATGACACTTTGATGAAAAAATAAAAATAATAAAAGCCACTTACATAGCTGGAAGGTTTTCCCGGACTGGACTGGGAAATGCTTATTGTTTAAACGAGATGTATTTTTGGATGAGTACCACTTTCGACGGTACACTGTAGGTTTAATGGGATCCCTTTATCGCTAGCGAACGATCACCCTTCATCCACATCTCAAAAACAAAGCGTATCCTTTTGCAAACCAAAATAAAATGTCTTTATTAAAGACAAATTTAAGCAAAAACAATGAAAAAAATCACAATCAATCGTCTCTTAAATGCGGAATGACATTTCGAAAATTCGATATGAAATTAGAATATATCCACTCTTTTAAAGGACGATATAAGATTGCTGGGCTCGCTATCAGCCAGCTATTAAATGAAAATAAAAATAAAATACTTCATTTGCTCGTTCCCATGAAATAAGATATAAATCGTAATTTCTGGTCGAGAAGTTTATACTTAAGGCTATATGATATTTACAAGAGTTCAAAACATAAGATAAAATTGTATAATATTGTTAATATTTGATTGGTTTTTTGTAAAATCTTTTTTTAAAGAATTCGTTTAAAGGATGACACTTTGATGAAAAAATAAAAATAATAAAAGCCACTTACATAGCTGGAAGGTTTTCCCGGACTGGACTGGGAAATGCTTATTGTTTAAACGAGATGTATTTTTGGATGAGTACCACTTTCGACGGTACACTGTAGGTTTAATGGGATCCCTTTATCGCTAGCGAACGATCACCCTTCATCCACATCTCAAAAACAAAGCGTATCCTTTTGCAAACCAAAATAAAATGTCTTTATTAAAGACAAATTTAAGCAAAAACAATGAAAAAAATCACAATCAATCGTCTCTTAAATGCGGAATGACATTTCGAAAATTCGATATGAAATTAGAATATATCCACTCTTTTAAAGGACGATATAAGATTGCTGGGCTCGCTATCAGCCAGCTATTAAATGAAAATAAAAATAAAATACTTCATTTGCTCGTTCCCATGAAATAAGATATAAATCGTAATTTCTGGTCGAGAAGTTTATACTTAAGGCTATATGATATTTACAAGAGTTCAAAACATAAGATAAAATTGTATAATATTGTTAATATTTGATTGGTTTTTTGTAAAATCTTTTTTTAAAAAATTCGTTTAAAGGATGACACTTTGATGAAAAAATAAAAATAATAAAAGCCACTTACATAGCTGGAAGGTTTTCCCGGACTGGACTGGGAAATGCTTATTGTTTAAACGAGATGTATTTTTGGATGAGTACCACTTTCGACGGTACACTGTAGGTTTAATGGGATCCCTTTATCGCTAGCGAACGATCACCCTTCATCCACATCTCAAAAACAAAGCGTATCCTTTTGCAAACCAAAATAAAATGTCTTTATTAAAGACAAATTTAAGCAAAAACAATGAAAAAAATCACAATCAATCGTCTCTTAAATGCGGAATGACATTTCGAAAATTCGATATGAAATTAGAATATATCCACTCTTTTAAAGGACGATATAAGATTGCTGGGCTCGCTATCAGCCAGCTATTAAATGAAAATAAAAATAAAATACTTCATTTGCTCGTTCCCATGAAATAAGATATAAATCGTAATTTCTGGTCGAGAAGTTTATACTTAAGGCTATATGATATTTACAAGAGTTCAAAACATAAGATAAAATTGTATAATATTGTTAATATTTGATTGGTTTTTTGTAAAATCTTTTTTTAAAGAATTCGTTTAAAGGATGACACTTTGATGAAAAAATAAAAATAATAAAAGCCACTTACATAGCTGGAAGGTTTTCCCGGACTGGACTGGGAAATGCTTATTGTTTAAACGAGATGTATTTTTGGATGAGTACCACTTTCGACGGTACACTGTAGGTTTAATGGGATCCCTTTATCGCTAGCGAACGATCACCCTTCATCCACATCTCAAAAACAAAGCGTATCCTTTTGCAAACCAAAATAAAATGTCTTTATTAAAGACAAATTTAAGCAAAAACAATGAAAAAAATCACAATCAATCGTCTCTTAAATGCGGAATGACATTTCGAAAATTCGATATGAAATTAGAATATATCCACTCTTTTAAAGGACGATATAAGATTGCTGGGCTCGCTATCAGCCAGCTATTAAATGAAAATAAAAATAAAATACTTCATTTGCTCGTTCCCATGAAATAAGATATAAATCGTAATTTCTGGTCGAGAAGTTTATACTTAAGGCTATATGATATTTACAAGAGTTCAAAACATAAGATAAAATTGTATAATATTGTTAATATTTGATTGGTTTTTTGTAAAATCTTTTTTTAAAGAATTCGTTTAAAGGATGACACTTTGATGAAAAAATAAAAATAATAAAAGCCACTTACATAGCTGGAAGGTTTTCCCGGACTGGACTGGGAAATGCTTATTGTTTAAACGAGATGTATTTTTGGATGAGTACCACTTTCGACGGTACACTGTAGGTTTAATGGGATCCCTTTATCGCTAGCGAACGATCACCCTTCATCCACATCTCAAAAACAAAGCGTATCCTTTTGCAAACCAAAATAAAATGTCTTTATTAAAGACAAATTTAAGCAAAAACAATGAAAAAAATCACAATCAATCGTCTCTTAAATGCGGAATGACATTTCGAAAATTCGATATGAAATTAGAATATATCCACTCTTTTAAAGGACGATATAAGATTGCTGGGCTCGCTATCAGCCAGCTATTAAATGAAAATAAAAATAAAATACTTCATTTGCTCGTTCCCATGAAATAAGATATAAATCGTAATTTCTGGTCGAGAAGTTTATACTTAAGGCTATATGATATTTACAAGAGTTCAAAACATAAGATAAAATTGTATAATATTGTTAATATTTGATTGGTTTTTTGTAAAATCTTTTTTTAAAGAATTCGTTTAAAGGATGACACTTTGATGAAAAAATAAAAATAATAAAAGCCACTTACATAGCTGGAAGGTTTTCCCGGACTGGACTGGGAAATGCTTATTGTTTAAACGAGATGTATTTTTGGATGAGTACCACTTTCGACGGTACACTGTAGGTTTAATGGGATCCCTTTATCGCTAGCGAACGATCACCCTTCATCCACATCTCAAAAACAAAGCGTATCCTTTTGCAAACCAAAATAAAATGTCTTTATTAAAGACAAATTTAAGCAAAAACAATGAAAAAAATCACAATCAATCGTCTCTTAAATGCGGAATGACATTTCGAAAATTCGATATGAAATTAGAATATATCCACTCTTTTAAAGGACGATATAAGATTGCTGGGCTCGCTATCAGCCAGCTATTAAATGAAAATAAAAATAAAATACTTCATTTGCTCGTTCCCATGAAATAAGATATAAATCGTAATTTCTGGTCGAGAAGTTTATACTTAAGGCTATATGATATTTACAAGAGTTCAAAACATAAGATAAAATTGTATAATATTGTTAATATTTGATTGGTTTTTTGTAAAATCTTTTTTTAAAGAATTCGTTTAAAGGATGACACTTTGATGAAAAAATAAAAATAATAAAAGCCACTTACATAGCTGGAAGGTTTTCCCGGACTGGACTGGGAAATGCTTATTGTTTAAACGAGATGTATTTTTGGATGAGTACCACTTTCGACGGTACACTGTAGGTTTAATGGGATCCCTTTATCGCTAGCGAACGATCACCCTTCATCCACATCTCAAAAACAAAGCGTATCCTTTTGCAAACCAAAATAAAATGTCTTTATTAAAGACAAATTTAAGCAAAAACAATGAAAAAAATCACAATCAATCGTCTCTTAAATGCGGAATGACATTTCGAAAATTCGATATGAAATTAGAATATATCCACTCTTTTAAAGGACGATATAAGATTGCTGGGCTCGCTATCAGCCAGCTATTAAATGAAAATAAAAATAAAATACTTCATTTGCTCGTTCCCATGAAATAAGATATAAATCGTAATTTCTGGTCGAGAAGTTTATACTTAAGGCTATATGATATTTACAAGAGTTCAAAACATAAGATAAAATTGTATAATATTGTTAATATTTGATTGGTTTTTTGTAAAATCTTTTTTTAAAGAATTCGTTTAAAGGATGACACTTTGATGAAAAAATAAAAATAATAAAAGCCACTTACATAGCTGGAAGGTTTTCCCGGACTGGACTGGGAAATGCTTATTGTTTAAACGAGATGTATTTTTGGATGAGTACCACTTTCGACGGTACACTGTAGGTTTAATGGGATCCCTTTATCGCTAGCGAACGATCACCCTTCATCCACATCTCAAAAACAAAGCGTATCCTTTTGCAAACCAAAATAAAATGTCTTTATTAAAGACAAATTTAAGCAAAAACAATGAAAAAAATCACAATCAATCGTCTCTTAAATGCGGAATGACATTTCGAAAATTCGATATGAAATTAGAATATATCCACTCTTTTAAAGGACGATATAAGATTGCTGGGCTCGCTATCAGCCAGCTATTAAATGAAAATAAAAATAAAATACTTCATTTGCTCGTTCCCATGAAATAAGATATAAATCGTAATTTCTGGTCGAGAAGTTTATACTTAAGGCTATATGATATTTACAAGAGTTCAAAACATAAGATAAAATTGTATAATATTGTTAATATTTGATTGGTTTTTTGTAAAATCTTTTTTTAAAGAATTCGTTTAAAGGATGACACTTTGATGAAAAAATAAAAATAATAAAAGCCACTTACATAGCTGGAAGGTTTTCCCGGACTGGACTGGGAAATGCTTATTGTTTAAACGAGATGTATTTTTGGATGAGTACCACTTTCGACGGTACACTGTAGGTTTAATGGGATCCCTTTATCGCTAGCGAACGATCACCCTTCATCCACATCTCAAAAACAAAGCGTATCCTTTTGCAAACCAAAATAAAATGTCTTTATTAAAGACAAATTTAAGCAAAAACAATGAAAAAAATCACAATCAATCGTCTCTTAAATGCGGAATGACATTTCGAAAATTCGATATGAAATTAGAATATATCCACTCTTTTAAAGGACGATATAAGATTGCTGGGCTCGCTATCAGCCAGCTATTAAATGAAAATAAAAATAAAATACTTCATTTGCTCGTTCCCATGAAATAAGATATAAATCGTAATTTCTGGTCGAGAAGTTTATACTTAAGGCTATATGATATTTACAAGAGTTCAAAACATAAGATAAAATTGTATAATATTGTTAATATTTGATTGGTTTTTTGTAAAATCTTTTTTTAAAGAATTCGTTTAAAGGATGACACTTTGATGAAAAAATAAAAATAATAAAAGCCACTTACATAGCTGGAAGGTTTTCCCGGACTGGACTGGGAAATGCTTATTGTTTAAACGAGATGTATTTTTGGATGAGTACCACTTTCGACGGTACACTGTAGGTTTAATGGGATCCCTTTATCGCTAGCGAACGATCACCCTTCATCCACATCTCAAAAACAAAGCGTATCCTTTTGCAAACCAAAATAAAATGTCTTTATTAAAGACAAATTTAAGCAAAAACAATGAAAAAAATCACAATCAATCGTCTCTTAAATGCGGAATGACATTTCGAAAATTCGATATGAAATTAGAATATATCCACTCTTTTAAAGGACGATATAAGATTGCTGGGCTCGCTATCAGCCAGCTATTAAATGAAAATAAAAATAAAATACTTCATTTGCTCGTTCCCATGAAATAAGATATAAATCGTAATTTCTGGTCGAGAAGTTTATACTTAAGGCTATATGATATTTACAAGAGTTCAAAACATAAGATAAAATTGTATAATATTGTTAATATTTGATTGGTTTTTTGTAAAATCTTTTTTTAAAGAATTCGTTTAAAGGATGACACTTTGATGAAAAAATAAAAGTAATAAAAGCCACTTACATAGCTGGAAGGTTTTCCCGGACTGGACTGGGAAATGCTTATTGTTTAAACGAGATGTATTTTTGGATGAGTACCACTTTCGACGGTACACTGTAGGTTTAATGGGATCCCTTTATCGCTAGCGAACGATCACCCTTCATCCACATCTCAAAAACAAAGCGTATCCTTTTGCAAACCAAAATAAAATGTCTTTATTAAAGACAAATTTAAGCAAAAACAATGAAAAAAATCACAATCAATCGTCTCTTAAATGCGGAATGACATTTCGAAAATTCGATATGAAATTAGAATATATCCACTCTTTTAAAGGACGATATAATTCTTAAAAAGAATTCTTTAAAAAAAGATTTTACAAAAAACCAATCAAATATTAACAATATTATACAATTTTATCTTATGTTTTGAACTCTTGTAAATATCATATAGCCTTAAGTATAAACTTCTCGACCAGAAATTACGATTTATATCTTATTTCATGGGAACGAGCAAATGAAGTATTTTATTTTTATTTTCATTTAATAGCTGGCTGATAGCGAGCCCAGCAATCTTATATCGTCCTTTAAAAGAGTGGATATATTCTAATTTCATATCGAATTTTCGAAATGTCATTCCGCATTTAAGAGACGATTGATTGTGATTTTTTTCATTGTTTTTGCTTAAATTTGTCTTTAATAAAGACATTTTATTTTGGTTTGCAAAAGGATACGCTTTGTTTTTGAGATGTGGATGAAGGGTGATCGTTCGCTAGCGATAAAGGGATCCCATTAAACCTACAGTGTACCGTCGAAAGTGGTACTCATCCAAAAATACATCTCGTTTAAACAATAAGCATTTCCCAGTCCAGTCCGGGAAAACCTTCCAGCTATGTAAGTGGCTTTTATTATTTTTATTTTTTCATCAAAGTGTCATCCTTTAAACGAATTCTTTAAAAAAAGATTTTACAAAAAACCAATCAAATATTAACAATATTATACAATTTTATCTTATGTTTTGAACTCTTGTAAATATCATATAGCCTTAAGTATAAACTTCTCGACCAGAAATTACGATTTATATCTTATTTCATGGGAACGAGCAAATGAAGTATTTTATTTTTATTTTCATTTAATAGCTGGCTGATAGCGAGCCCAGCAATCTTATATCGTCCTTTAAAAGAGTGGATATATTCTAATTTCATATCGAATTTTCGAAATGTCATTCCGCATTTAAGAGACGATTGATTGTGATTTTTTTCATTGTTTTTGCTTAAATTTGTCTTTAATAAAGACATTTTATTTTGGTTTGCAAAAGGATACGCTTTGTTTTTGAGATGTGGATGAAGGGTGATCGTTCGCTAGCGATAAAGGGATCCCATTAAACCTACAGTGTACCGTCGAAAGTGGTACTCATCCAAAAATACATCTCGTTTAAACAATAAGCATTTCCCAGTCCAGTCCGGGAAAACCTTCCAGCTATGTAAGTGGCTTTTATTATTTTTATTTTTTCATCAAAGTGTCATCCTTTAAACGAATTCTTTAAAAAAAGATTTTACAAAAAACCAATCAAATATTAACAATATTATACAATTTTATCTTATGTTTTGAACTCTTGTAAATATCATATAGCCTTAAGTATAAACTTCTCGACCAGAAATTACGATTTATATCTTATTTCATGGGAACGAGCAAATGAAGTATTTTATTTTTATTTTCATTTAATAGCTGGCTGATAGCGAGCCCAGCAATCTTATATCGTCCTTTAAAAGAGTGGATATATTCTAATTTCATATCGAATTTTCGAAATGTCATTCCGCATTTAAGAGACGATTGATTGTGATTTTTTTCATTGTTTTTGCTTAAATTTGTCTTTAATAAAGACATTTTATTTTGGTTTGCAAAAGGATACGCTTTGTTTTTGAGATGTGGATGAAGGGTGATCGTTCGCTAGCGATAAAGGGATCCCATTAAACCTACAGTGTACCGTCGAAAGTGGTACTCATCCAAAAATACATCTCGTTTAAACAATAAGCATTTCCCAGTCCAGTCCGGGAAAACCTTCCAGCTATGTAAGTGGCTTTTATTATTTTTATTTTTTCATCAAAGTGTCATCCTTTAAACGAATTCTTTAAAAAAAGATTTTACAAAAAACCAATCAAATATTAACAATATTATACAATTTTATCTTATGTTTTGAACTCTTGTAAATATCATATAGCCTTAAGTATAAACTTCTCGACCAGAAATTACGATTTATATCTTATTTCATGGGAACGAGCAAATGAAGTATTTTATTTTTATTTTCATTTAATAGCTGGCTGATAGCGAGCCCAGCAATCTTATATCGTCCTTTAAAAGAGTGGATATATTCTAATTTCATATCGAATTTTCGAAATGTCATTCCGCATTTAAGAGACGATTGATTGTGATTTTTTTCATTGTTTTTGCTTAAATTTGTCTTTAATAAAGACATTTTATTTTGGTTTGCAAAAGGATACGCTTTGTTTTTGAGATGTGGATGAAGGGTGATCGTTCGCTAGCGATAAAGGGATCCCATTAAACCTACAGTGTACCGTCGAAAGTGGTACTCATCCAAAAATACATCTCGTTTAAACAATAAGCATTTCCCAGTCCAGTCCGGGAAAACCTTCCAGCTATGTAAGTGGCTTTTATTATTTTTATTTTTTCATCAAAGTGTCATCCTTTAAACGAATTCTTTAAAAAAAGATTTTACAAAAAACCAATCAAATATTAACAATATTATACAATTTTATCTTATGTTTTGAACTCTTGTAAATATCATATAGCCTTAAGTATAAACT
>OX155969.1:9204128-9227642 GCA_944548615.1 Micropterix aruncella
CGGTCTGCGCTCCGTGCGGTATTGCCAATCGACTGCGCACTCTGACTAACAGTCGTGGGAGTCTGGAAGCAGTACTGTTTCCTATAGAGCGGGGGTGGTTGCGGACCTTACGGCGATTGCCCTTGAAACGACCTTCGGCTACCCGATCCTGGGTGAACAACCGGGCAAAGAATGCCGTGGTCCGCGATAGATTCGGTATACACCGTTTCACCGCTTCGCAAAGGAGAGGACCGTGCAAGCGACCTCGAACTCTGGAGAGACTGGAGTAATCTGGTCGCAATTGGAAGTAAGGGCGTGAGTGTAAGCCCGCTGGGTAACACTCCTGGCTATCTCGTGGTTAAGGCGTTGGCCTCTTACGGGTTTGTGGCGGAGCTAGACGGTGGACTGCTTTTGTCCTAAGTCTTCTGCGCTCACTCCAGTGAGATAGAACGACTAATCGTTAAAACTTCCTGAGGTGACGGGCTCGCCCGCTGTAGTCGACAACTATAGTTGGAACGATTAGGTCAAACTGAAAGGATTTGAGGCAGAGGGGCTCTCCTCCTCTAGGGGAGGGCCTCCCCTCTTAACGGTGCTGTCCGGAGGCTGCTTCATCGCCCGAAGTTGCCCATTTTGTATTGTGACGTACCTAACCGCTCCTGTGGGTGCGTGGTTTCTTGCAGGTTCTCCCGATGTAGATGCCCCCGACGGAACCCCTGCCGTTTGCAGCCGGAGCCCGGGACCACTCAGTAGCATGAATTCACCATTTCATCGTCTACCATTCACCCTACTAAATTATAAATATTTCTTTTTTTTCCTTTACTCTGTTTATAACTTTAGTACGTAAGCTAAAACTTGTATGTATTATAATGTTAGATAGTAAGTGAATTGTTGATATTTCTGTGATTTAATAAACGGTTCACGGGTGCCGGAGGGGGTAGAAACCAGGAGAATCTTTCTCCATATCTCCGTTCGTCCACCCCTCACGTAATACCCTTCTGGTACGCGTGAAGTTGTCGGTGCACAATATCCCGGGCAGATAGAACGACCCATGTCGTTAGAACTGCCCGGGTGATGGGCGGGGTTTCTCCCCCCGTCTGTCACCGCGTAGCCTAATAATGGAACGGTTAGGTAGTGAACGATTCAACTCCTATTCAGAAGCCTCCTCGAGTGGAATGCTACCTCGGGTAAGACTCCCGTGTCTCAGGCCTCAAAGCTGGTGGACCGGTTTCGCCCGGCGGGATTTCATCCCAACGCCACTGGACGGTTTGCGCACTGCTCGGCGAATCCAATCGGCTGTGCATTCTGACTAATCGCTGAAGGGGTCTGGAGACTATGGAAATACACTGTTTCCTAAGCAGCGGGGGTGGATGTTCACCTGTTGTCATACCACTCTTGAAATGACCTTAGACCACTCGATCCCGTGTGGCACTACGGGCAAAGAACGCCCAGGTCCGCGATAAATTCAAACTGAATTACCGCTGTAATACAACAGGTAGAGGTCGCGTAAGCGACTTCGGACTCGTAACCAGTCAGAAGGATGGAGGTATCCAGAAGGTTAGTTCTGGTAGTTAGGGGGTAGCTTAGGTAGTTAACTGGTAGTTAAAGTGCGAGGCTGCCCGCTGATTACCACTCCCGGTACCTCGCCGTAAGGCGTCGGACTCTAACGGGTTGTTGGTGAACTAGACATATATTGTCTTGTCCCCAAGTCTTCTACGCTCATCTCACGGCTGAAAGAACGATTATATATCGTTATACCAGCCTGGGGTGAAGGGTCGCCGTTGTAGTCGACACCGCCCTACTGGAGGAGGGGAAATCCATCCAAATCTGGGAGTAATCTAGGAGGCACGAGGATGGGCTTCGCTGTAAGGCGTCGGCCTTTTACTGGCTCTTAGCGGTAAAACAAAAAAGTTCTGTTTTACGGATACGTCGCCATTATTTTCACACGTTTGAAACTTATAATACAAATTAAAATTATCACAGATTACTGCGCGTTTGACAGATTACTGCGCGTTTGACAGATTACTGCGCGTTTGACAGTTTATTGCGCGTTGCTCTGACGGGCTTTAAATCCGTCTGGCTAGGCTTTGGCGATCGCAAATCTCAACGAAATGTGATCCTAAGCTAACGTCATAATGTTAAGTATCATCAGACCAATGTTCAGGTCTGCAAGAAAGGGCCACCATTTTATTCGGTTTTTCGGCATTTTCCAGCTCAACCCACCGTAAAACCCTCCTACAAAATACATGTCCGCTACTTACAATTAGTCACTGAATAATCCTATCGACGTTTGGTGACTGGGAAAATCAGTACCGAAAAAAATCACTACCTCCCTGTCTATAATATTATTTTACTATTATAACCGATTATATTATATACTGTAACATTTACGCAACCATTTTCATCTTATATTATGAAACCAATAGTTTAGAAAATATGTTTTCATAAAATTATTTATTATATTGCTTTTATATAAAATTGGTGTTTTCCTTGGAACAGGAACTACCTATTTAGGAGTACGCAAAATCAGTGTTTTAAAATATTACAAATTATTACAAATTACAAATTATTTATTGATTATGAGTAGATTCAATATACAAAAGTCTTAACCTAACTAGGCTGCCGCCTGTTCCAAGGTAGACAATTTATTGTAATTATCCTAAGAAATCTATAATATTATATTTATATAAATAAAGAAAATTATAGAAAATGTAACAGAAATATCTTAATTACCTAATTAAAAATTCGTAAGAAAATGTCATGAAAATTGTCAATAGCCTATTATTTTATTTTAAAACATGATAAAAATTAATATATATTTATATATGTATTAATAAGTATTAATATGTATTAATAACATACAAAATAAATTCACAAAAATATTTAGAAATCATCAATTTACTACATATACTATTATGTTTTTATTATAAAGATTTAATTATCTAATAAGGTGTTCAATATCTGCATTTGTATAATTTAAGAGGTAGGCACTCAAACTATTTTTAAATGTATAGGAAATTTTAATGTCTCTAATTATTACCTTTGAATTTTCTTTAATAAATAAAAATTAAATATGTATGTCGTAAAATACACCAATTTTTTAAAAAATGTCTCCATGCTTTTCGTCTGAACGTCTTTTATGTCCTTATTCATGTTTGATGCTGTTATCCCTTTTAAGCACTCACGCGCGTTACTATGTTTAAAAATCGGTTGTGTCACCCCATGAAATTCCCGGCAAGCAGACAACCCCTCCCCAAACTCCCCCCCCACCCCCCACCCACCACCAACGCACTATCCCCCCTCCACCATCCCCTTCAAAACCCCTCAAAACCCTCCTCTCGCAACTCCCCACTCTCTTCCAGCCTCTCGCCCCCCGAACCCACTCTCACGGGGTTTGCGGTTAGGGGGTTATGGATTAGGGGTCTAGCGCGCGGGGGGACTTGTATGCTTGTCGGGAGAGTCTTGGAGTACCTAACACAATCGTTTTTTTACGCTTAGATATCGCACAAATTTGTTTTTACAAGTGATAATATACATACCCGTGGATAGAATCATCATTGAAGGTACGTGTACAATTAAGGAAAGACATTCTCGGGCGATCCTTGACCTTCGACTGACAAAAGAATTGCAACCAAATAATTTTATTATGCTAAACTTATTTTACGAAAATGGACAATGCGCTGTGCCGCCTTGCACATAAATCAGTCAGCCGATGATTTTTGGGACAGCTGCTGTTTGCCCTATCGTACGACAGTCGTCGGCATAAGGATATTGCCAGTTTACTCGCCAGTCGAGAATTCCAGAATAAAATTAAATAAAATTATCTGTTATGTCATTTTTCGCTAAGATTTTCCCGACAAGTAGCAAAGGTATGATTTTGTCTGAATATTAAATTCATTGATAACATTAATGACCGCCGCCACATTTCTCGGCCAGCGGACGACCCCGGTCTGGTTTCGGTGCAATTGCCTCGGGTGGCGCGGTTCGTTTCTCGTCTAGCCTCGGGCGAACGGATTTAATTAATAGTAAGTAAAAAACTAAGTATTTATTTTCAAAAACCCGATCTGGGTGTAAAAATTAAATTTGCAATAAAATAGAATTATGACAAATAAGATGACATTTCTAATTACACATGAAATCATAAAAAAATCTGAAATTCACTAACAAATATAAAAATACAAAACTAGACATTATTAAAAAAAACAAAAAAAAAACAGTAAATCAGCACCTAACAAAAATAAAAAAAAAAACAGGAAAATAGAAAAAAACAAAGCATCCCACTTTTTGGATGCTTTCTATTTTACTATTTTTCTATTTTTCTAGTTTTTATATTTTTCTGGCAGGTATATAGCACAACTAGAGCTGACAACCCCAACGGGCGAACCCGTCACCCCAAAAAGTTTTAAAGATATTAGATCGTTCTGTCTTCCGTGTGTTGAGTTCAATAAATGTGTATCTGTAGAAAGCGTTCATGCTTTTACATACCCATTTTTTTAAAACTGTCCTAAATGTTCTGTTCGCGAGATTGCTATCGACCTCTGTCGGAAATGTTTGGAAGCCCCTCGCTGCTATAATGCATGAGCTATAAAAATAAGAATTCCAGAATAAGTATTCCAGTTATTAAAATTATCAAAATATAAAAATCAGAATTAAAAAGTTTCTATAAAAAAACATAATAAATTAAAAAAATATCGAAAAATATTAAAATTTAAATTACGCATAAATAATCTAAATTAAATCAATGCAATATTAGTCAGAAAATAAACGTAAGAAATAAGAATAATTAAACAAATCACATATAAGACTAATATCAATATGTTTAGAAACTCTTACAGAAAATATAATCTATTAAATATAATAAAATTCATTAAGGTCATATAAAAATTTGTCAATTAAATATTTCTTTGTGTCTCTCCTGAATTTGAGGGTAGGATAGTGTACGTCAGGTACTATCTTACCCCCAAATCTGGGGGTAAGATAGTAAACGTCAATAATTCCGAATATCTTACACGATTTTATTGCATGCAATAAAAAATTCTCATTCATTTGGTTTTGAGGGAGGGGTGCGATTGCAATGGCACCTATCGATCGCCAGCCAGTAGCGAGGGGCTTCCAAACATTTCCGACAGAGGTCGACAGCAATCTCGCGAACAGAACATTTCGTACTACGCAGTTTTTAAAAATTGGGTATGTAAAAGCATGAACGCTTTCGTCAGATACACATTTATTGAATTCACCTAACGGGAGACAGAATGATCTAATATCGTTAAAAGTTCCTGGGGTGACGGGTTCCCCAACAGGCGAACCCGTCACCCCAGGAACTCTTGACAGCTCTAGTTGTGCTATATACTTGCTTTGGGAGATAATGGGTTTTGTTGCAGTTAGGCCACTATGACCCAAGTGTTAGGGTCGGTTCAACACCCATAAAGCAGCCTCCACATAAAAGTGCGAGTCCGGGTTGGACTCTAGCTTGCTGGCCAGTTCCTCTAAGAATCGTACTTCGAAGGCAGCCGCTTTTGATACCGGGTAAACAGCCGGGCAATGGACTGTTCGGTAAACACTGATTCACCACTACACAAGGGAGAGGACCACGCAAGCGACCTCGAACCCGTAACCAGTCGGGAGGCCTGAGAAATCTGTCTGTTACTGGAAGTAAGGGCGCGAGTGTCGGGCCGCTGGCTGCAAAGGTGTTGGCTTCTTACGAGCAAGTGGCGTAACTAGACATCGGTCTGCTTTCGTCTCAAGTATTGTATACAGTCACCTCACGGGAGAGCAAACGATCAAATATCGTTAAAACGTTCTGAGGTGACAGGTTCGACCGTAGTATTTGACACCTCCAACTGTGCTATATACCACATTTAGTTTCTAATGGTTCCGTGCAGTTGGACCACTAAGAACCATCTCATCACCAGGCCAGAGAGGTTATAATCGCAGTCACGGCTGAGTGCGTGCAATATGGGACACGAACCCCGAAGAAGAAGAGGAAACAATAGAAAAGTAGGAAGTTAATCAACGCCAATTACACGAGTTAATGTAACGACTAACCAACGGTTTAACTGGGACGAAAGACGCGGAAAAGCATCAATTTCAATTTTAGCAAGATAAAGTGTACAATGACGAAATGTGAAGGAGAGATTATCATCTAGCTGTAGTCAAACTAGCGAATTGTGACTAGTTAAGGTATTGTCAACAAAATAAAGGGACTATACATTTTCTAAAATTGAGATCAGCCGGATACGGTCGAATTAAAACAAATCAAATCAAACAATTGTATTTAATCACCCCTGCCCGGGATACATGACCCTAGTTTTTCTAGCTAGGATAGCAAGCTAGTGTTAATAAGCTAGCAAGCTAGTAACTTTGGCTTTGAACATACAGAACTTGCTTCATTTCTAGGCTAGCAAGCTATTGAGAAATCTGGTAAGCTATCATCTCAAGCTAGGGCAGTTTAATAGAATGGTAGATCACTGCATGGTAGATCACTGTGTACCATGGTGAATGGCACGGTCGGAACAGTGGCAGAAGTGAGAACTAGGGTCCCAACTGGCTCGGCGTTTGGACCTGTCGGGTACATAATGCACGTGAACAGTATGACAAATGTTGTGAAAGACTGTACATGCTATATGTATGCTGATGATACGTGTATGATGTACGCGGATAGGGAGACATGGATATGATATGGATAATATTCAAAATAAAATCCAGAATGATTTTGAAAATGTGTTAAAATGGTCCCACGAAAACGGCATAATACTAAATATAAGCGAAACAAAATGTATGCTTGTACATTACCCGTATATCCAAAAACCAAGGAATATCATTAATGTAACTGGTCACTCATATGAATGTCTGCATAATTTTAAAATAAATTGTACTGACTATAAAAAAATTGAATTTGTAAAAGAGTATAAATATCTGGGTCTAACGATAGATTGTAACATGTAGGGGCTTGCACGTGAATAATATATGTAATAAATTGAGATGGAAGCTATATAAATTTAATCACCTTCAGTATCTTGTAGATAAACCAACATTACGCTTAGTATATCATGCCCTCGCTGATGCAGTACTGAGCTATGCTCTCACTTCATTTAGTCGTACTTTTCGCACATATATAGATAGAATATTTAATTTGCAACGTAGAATAATAAAACTTTTAGTAAATAAAAATGTGTTAATACAATGTAAAAAGAAGTATAACTTGTTGTTTAAGCGATGCGATATATTACCTATACATGAAAAAAAATACATACTTACTAGCAATGGAGCATTTTAGAAATTCACAATTTAAAATACCAATACAGTACAATAGGAATGTTAGAGAAAAAGTCCGTAAAAGATTTGAAGAACCAAGAGCGAACAACTATTATGGTGAAAGGACGTTAAAGTACCTCATTCCAAGAATTTTTAATACTATTGTATCTGAGGAAGACTGTGTAAGCGTGAGCAAACAGATGTTTAAAAAGAGATTAAAATGCTACCTGTTGGACGTTTATAGTGAAATTAGTGGTCATAAGTAAATTTGTTATACGTTTCTATAATTTTAGCTTGTAGTAATACTGGCCTAATTCAAGCCTGTAGTAAGACCAGTTACTACTGGTCTAATACTGCTGGTAATACTGATGTGCATTGTTTTTTATATTATTAATGTCTTTTTGTATCACAAAATTAGAATAGAAAAATAAGAGTTTGTCTCGCCAACAAACTGTATACCAGTTTGGCAAGATTTTAATATTTTAAAAAATGAATTTTTCTCTGAATTAAAAAAAAATTAATAATAATTTAAAAAAATAATAGGGTTTAATTTTTTGAGCTAGTTGCACCCACTACTACTGATTTTACTATCCTGGCTGGTGTGCTAGCTTCATGTAGCCGGCGATGCTAGTATTCGATTATATTTTAATTACGAGTTCAGTTTATTTTACTGCACGAAAGTGTTGAACATGTTACCTTAGTAACTGTAATGGTACTGGCTTGAAATTATCTGGCGTCATGTAAACAGCACTAGCATGTGCCAAGCCAGGACAACAAGCTATTATTAGTGTAGCCTGTAAATAAGATATTCCAACTAAAATGTCACAATGTGATTTCGGTCCAACGAGGCATCTGTGTACTGTTGGGCGTGTCGACTACAACGGGCGAACCCATCGCCCCAGGCGGGTATAACGATATGTAATCATTCTTTCAGCCGAGGGATAAGCGTAGAAGACTTTGGGACGGCACAAACCTACCGTCCAGCAAAGCCATGAAGCCGCCAGAGTGCAAAGCCTTACGGCGAGACACTAGGAAGGTAATCTTCGTCCCTGGCTACCAGTTTTGGTAGGATATCTCCGTCTGGAATTAACCTTCAGGATACTTCCCTCCTCCCGACTGGTTACGGGACCGAAGTCGTTTACGCGCCCTCTACCTGCCGTAATTCAGCATTGATTCAGTTTGAATATATCGCGGTCCAAAGGCATCTTTTGCCCGGCTCTGCATTCACGATCAGGTAGCCTAATGGTCATTTCAAGAGTGGTTGACGACAGGTCAACATCCACGCCCGCTGCTTAAGAGACAACTTGGGTTGTCGACTACAGCGGGCGAGCCCATCACCTCAGGAAGTTTTAACGACTAGTCGTTCTATCTCCCTGGAAGTGAGCGCAGAAGACTTGGGGACAAAACAATCCACCGTCTAGCTACGCCACAAGCCCGTAAGAGGCCAACGCCTTAACCGCGAGATAGCCAGGCATGTTACCCGGCGGGCCGACACACACGCCCTTACTTCCAATTATCACCAGATCACTCCAGTCTCTCCAGTCGCTTGCGCGGTCCTCTCCCTTACGAAGCGGTGAAACGGTGTATACCGAATCTATCGCGGACCACAGCGTCCTTTGCCCGGCTGTTCACCCAGGATCGGATGGCCGTTGGTCATTTCAAGAGTAGTCTGGAAGCAGTACTGTTTCCTATAGAGCGGGGGTTGTTGCGGACCTTACGGCGACTGCTCTTGACCAATCGAGAGACCGGAGTAATCTGGTCACAATTGGAAGTAAGGGCGCGAGTTTCGGCCCGCCGGGTAACATTCCTGGCTATCTCGCGGTTAAGGCGTTGGTCTCTTACGGGCTTGTGGCGTAGCTAGACGGTGGATTGTTTTGTCCCCAAGTCTTCTGCGCTCACTTCCAGGGAGATAGAACGACTAATCGTTAAAACTTCCTGAGGTGACGGGCTCGCCCGCTGTAGTCGACAACCCAAGTTGTTAGTCAGAGTGCACAGTCGATTGGCTTACGCCGCACGGTGCGCAGACCGTCCAGGAGCGCCAGAAGGTTGATTCCTAGGGGAAACTGACCATAAGGCCAGAGTCCTACCCAGGCTCGCACTTCATGCGTGGAGGCCGTCGGATAGGTGTTGACCCGTGAGTGTGACCAACCCTGAACAGAATGGGTCTTCGTGGCCAACTCAGCAAGGGCCTTCCTGAGGTGACGGGCTCGCCCGTTGTAGTCGACAACCCAAGTAGTAGCTGAATCGTGAGTTACGCCGATCCGAGAACAAAATGAATCTAATGGCCTAAGCTGCACGAAACCATTCGCTCTGGCATCTGTGTACTGAATTTCAAGTCTTTAAGAGGGTGCTGTACGAAATTTCTCAAATTAGGGTCTAGCGTATTAGTTATTCCGCTAAAACTACGCTAATAAAAGCAGTGACAAAAAACACTCGTTTTTATCAACAAGTCATTTATAAGGTGAGATAATAAATTTGGAAATAGTTTGCGTAGTTTTTTATAAAAACACTCGAGATAATATACAAAAACGGGCGCGGGGTTTTAGTCCTCACTGGGAAAATAATAAATAATTTGAATTACAAATTATTATAACAGAATGTTAAATGACATATCTTCACTATAAAATATTTAAATTTCAATTATTGTAATAGGATTTTATACAACAAATCCCAGAAAATCAGGTATCAGATTCTCCATACATTTTTTGTATGGGCTAGCCGCGTTAATAAATACACAGGCGCGCTATGAAATAGATTCACTTCTCTGGTGCTATTGGAAGTGAGAGCACGTATCTTTCGGTTAGCTTTTATCAGTTCGTGCTCACGTAATATTTTATTCTTCTACACCGCATTACCGCGTCGTCACGCGTCGTCACTAAAAAGCATACAGCAGTAAGTTTTTAAGCTATTGCATAGCTTTTATCGCGGGCCTAGGCCAGCGTGGCGACCGAAAGAAGAAATTTCTTAACGAAAATTAATGATTTTAAACTGATAATTACGTCTAAACGAGTACTGCTTACGATTCGAAAAAAAATTATGTTAAACAAGAACATTGTCCTAATATTCTTAGCTTTGAATATTTTAGATTTTGTTTATATTACATAGTGTAATTAATTTGTGAAATTAGGTCTAACCGAACACAAAAACGACTACTACGCAAATACTATCTGGCGTATTATTATGAAACCTGCACCATTTTAAAGATAATTTAATTATCCATCTTTTTATCTACGATTTTTTTCGAATTATCCGGTTTTTTTGCTTTATTGAATAAAAAAATTGTGCGCGGCGCTCTATTGGAAGACGTTTAAATTATTCCGAATCATTTCCTTTCGCAGCCGCAAATGATTCGGAATAATTTCAACGCTTTCCGATAGAGCGCAGTTATCTGATATCAGAAAAAATAAAATAAATAAATAATTGCATAAAAAATGCTATGCAATAGCTTTACCGCGGCAGTCCCCGAGTGCCACACGTATTTTTTTATGTTTTTTATATTTCTTTTTTTTTTATGGATGTTTATGGCATCTTTGTTATAGCTTATTATAATACTCTAAATGTATTTTAGTTATGGGGAAGCGCAAGAAAACATATTTCGTGAAAACACGACAAGAAAAAGCAAAGATAAAGAAACTATTGACAAAAAGGTTAGTTTCATATTCTAAACTATTTTGGTTTTGGTAGATTCAGTACATTCAGTACATATTTTTCCCATTTAGTGTGGACAAAAGAGGTTATAGTTCATATTTAGTATTTAATATATAGGTACTGTCAATTTTGAGTACACTATTTGTAATTTTCGCAAATCTTTATAGTATAGGTTTTAGTGTAAATATTATTTGTGATTGTTGCTGTGTTTTTTTTATAATAAAATAAAAGCATGAAATATGAAATGTATGGAAACGCATGTACGCATTTTGGGCGTAAATGTTACGGCGTCCATTGTAATTTGAGCGCTCTCTCGCTGAGATACGTGATAAGTGGTTGGCTGTAAGATATTTAGCTTACAAAGAGCATTGATAGGATATGCACTGATTTAAGGTTGCGACACGTCATTTAAACCAGAAAAAGTACGGGAATTTTAAAATCAAACAGTCTTTGAAAATATTCAAAACTATAGAATACTTATAAATATTTTGAAACCATAGAAAATAAAATAATTTGAAAATCATTTTAAAATTAAATAGTGTTTGAAAATATTCAAAACTATAGAATACTTAGAAATATTTTGAAACTATTGAAAAATAAAATAATTTGAAAATCATTTTAAAATCAAATAGTCTTTGAAAATATTCAAAACTATAGAATACTTAGAAATATTTTGAAACTATTGAAAAATAAAATTATTTGAAAATCATTTTAAAATCAAATAGTCTTTGAAAATATTCAAAACTATAGAATACTTAGAAATATTTTGAAACCATAGAATAATAAAATAATTTGAAAATCATTTTAAAATCATTTTAAAATCAATTTTAAAATCAAACAGGCTTTGAAAATGTTCAATATCATAGATATTCAATAGTATAGAGAGAGTTTAAAAAAAAATGAAACTTGAGATTTTTTATTTTTCTTTTATTTTAACTTCATCTCATACATTGTTCACCTTGATCGATCAGTAGAAAATTTACATCTCATCATTGCGTCACATCACAAAAATAACAATTTTCAATCACATTAATTTGCAATCGCTACGTTACATTATTTAAAATATTAAAATTAAAATTATCGCAGAGTTCGGAAGACCACCACGGGGCCGCGAAACCACCGCGGGGTTTCTTCCGCCCTACTACGGCATCACAGGAAGACTTGATGGCCGCATTAAGTGCGACACACAAGTCCTCTGCGGTACTACTAGAAGGCGATGGAAAGTCCTCAAAATTCTCGCAGAGGACTTCACCAAACCGGTCCCAGTTAATGTCGTCGGTTCGATATCGCCACTCGGATTGTGGCGTGGGGGGAACGCGACGGCCGATGCCAAATGACACCAGTCTGCGGTCAGAAGAAGAAAGGTGCTCGTGAACTTTCCAATTGTTCATCCAACGGGCGAATCCCGGGGAGCACAGAGTGAAATCCACAAAACTCCTCTTCGAAACTGTTTAAAAGTGGCATTCATTAATTTATTTCTTTATTAATTTTAATTACATATTTGAAGTTGTTCAAAAATATATAATCACATTAAGCCGCGAAATCTATCTGTACCTTCTTTCCGTCGGAAGTAGTTTATTTATAAAGGTAACTGCTTTTTTAAATAATTAAAGTTTTGGTGTAGCTATTTATACCTATAATAATTACTGTTTTTTTATCCTTCTCGACTTACATTTTATCCTCGTACTGACGAGAATAACAATGTTATAATTGTTTTAAGCATTATCCATTTTTATTTCTTTACTCAGAATCATAAAGTATCTGCTATCCTGATAATGGAAGCGGTTCGTCTCATATTTTGAAAGAATACTGTAAATTCTGATAAAAGCAAATCCTTTTGCACACGTGTGTTCATTAGACCAAAATAGTCGATTTGACCTGCCGCTCCGACATATTTGGCCCAGCGGACTCGAAATGGCGGCAATTTTCCAAGATGGCCGCTAATAAACCAAAATGATTATTCTCGTGTTGATTTTAAAGACCCATGGGTCGTTTTCGGTTATTTTGGCGTCGTACATTTCAAATATGATGCTGAAAATATAAACATAAATAAATATAAATAAATAATTCCTTACAAACAAGGTAGAATGTGTACAATCATTTATATATAGTGTAGTATAGTGTAGTATAAAACGGTCACGGTACATTTATTTTGACCAGTTCTGATGATGATACCAAGTACAAAAGTTTAAGTTTTCTGGCCAAAGGTACAAATATGTTCAAATCGGTTTAAAATACGTTCAAAGGTTGTTCAAAATACATGTAGTCGTCATATTTGAGCCAGCGACTACAAATTCAAAGTCAAAGACCCCTTCTCATATTCTATATATAGTTCAAATTTTCCATGTTTTCTAGGTAGCAAATTTCAGAAATTACTTAAAGCATACACAAAATTATTCTCTCGTTTGACTTTTTTGACAGTTTTGACTTTAGATTCGTCTTTTCCAGTGTGCAAATACTTGAAAAAGACGCGTATAACATAACGGTAACGTGAAAGTAAATACTCGTTAAAAATGTTTATAATCCTGTTCAAAATTAACTAAATTTATTTTTATTGCCATATTTAAAATATGGAAATACGACCCCAAAATAGCCGAAAAGGCCCATGGGTCATTAAAATCAGCATGAGAAAAATCAGTTTGGTTTATTAGCGACCATCTTGAAAAACGGCCGCTATTTTGAGTACGCTGGGCAAAATATGTCGGAACGGCGCGGCGGGTCAAATCGACCATTTTGGTCTAATAAATACGTGTGCAAAAGGATTTGCATTTTTCACAATTTGCAGTTTTTGTTATTTGCAATTTGCTATGAGAAATAAAATTATAAAATACGGGTTACTTCACTTTGGCGGGTGACCGTCTGCTCAGCGTTATCAATGTATGCGATTTACTCACACGTGCGTGGCCGCCGCCGGCAAGCGTAAATTACCCACATTTGTGTAACGGGATAGGCTCGGAGCCCTCTTAAGTCCGAGATTGAAACATTACTAGGGTGCCCCATGGTAGACCGATTTCAACCACAACCTTTCAATTCTTGCCATGACAGAATGATGCCTGGATGCCAAATTTCAGCTCGATCGGATCAGGCGTTTCACGGATAGGACGCTATCGTGGAGACACACACACACAGCCTCGCAGATTTAAATCTGGAAATAGTCTTATTCGTTTTGGCGGGAGGGGGGAGGGGTCAAAATAGATATTTCCGTCTTTATCTCGTTTTTTTTGCGCGTTCACAATACTTTCCCTTCTCGTCAGTTGATGGACCGGGAAAGGAAAAGAAAGAAAGAAAGAAAGAAAGAAGAGTGTCAAAATTAAAATAAAAAAGTTTGCATTATTGCATAATTACTAAATAATATTGACTGTTTTGCAGTATCATCTGCGCTACCGTCGTTTCCATGATAGTCATCGACCCTATTAGTTCAAAACGACCAAATAAGTTTAAGCAAGGATTCCAAATTTCTTGGTCTTGTGATTGATAATAAATTAAACTGGAAGTCGCACATAAATGAACTTAGTAGTAGCCTCTCGTCTGCGATATATGCTGTGCGCAAAATTAAATACTTAGCTGGAGAATCTGCATCCCTCTCAGCATATCATGCCTGCTTCCATTCGTGAATAGCCTACGGTATAATTCTATGGGGAAACTCCACTGATAGCTCTCGAATATTTATACTCCAAAAGCAGGCAGTAAGAGCCATCGCGGGACTAGCGCGAAATACTCACTGCGTTCCGTACTTTAAAAAATATAAAATAATAACTATGGTACCTGAATAAATTCTTCGGTGTTTAATTTATGCGAGAACCAACGTCACAAAACGTGATCTAAATGGTGATCAGCACACCCATGACACTCGCCACCGGTTAAATATTGCCCTTCCCAGAGTGCATCTAACACATACTCAAAAGTCCTTCAATTACGTTAGTTTTAAGCTTTTTAACTGCCTCCCACTCCAAACTAGACTTCTGGAGTTAAAAATTTTCGAGAGTTTTATAAAAAGAAAATTGGCATCCACACATGCTTTCTATACGATGGACGAATTCTATAGCTGTGCTGAATCGTTTGGAGTATAAATAGTATTTGTATATAAGATTTAAAAAGTTTAGGGCATGAAATGCTATTTTGCAATATTGATAGGTTTTTTTTAATATACGCTTCAGGCGTTTCAGTTGTTAAGTTGACTTTTGAAACGGTATTATTTCCAAATTATGTTGGAATTTAATTAGTGGATCATTTAACATTTCTTTTTTTTATTTTTTGTTTTGTTTGCTATTGCATAGCTTTTATCGCGGGCTAGGCCAGCGCGGCGACCGAATGAAGAAATTTCTTAACGAAAATTAATGATTTTAAACTGATAATTACGTCTAAACGAGTACTGCTTACGATTCGAAAAAAATATATGTTAAACAAGAACATTTTCCTAATATTCTTAGCTTTGAATATTTTAGATTTTGTTTATATTACATAGTGTAATTAATTTGTGAAATTAGGTCTAACCGAACACAAAAACGACTACTACGCAAATACTATCTGGCGTATTATTATGAAACCTGCACCATTTTAAAGATAATTTAATTATCTATCTTTTCATCTACGATTTTTTCGAATAATCCGTTTTTTTTGCTTTATCGAATAAAAAATTCGTGCGCGGCGCTCTATCGGAAGACGTTTAAATTATTCCGAATCATTTGCTACCGCAGCCGCAAATGATTCAGAATAATTTCAACGTTTTCTGATAGAGCGCAGTTATCTGATATCCGAAAAATAAAATAAATAAAATAAATAAATAAATATAATTGCATAAGTTATTAAAAATGCTATGGAATAGCTTTACCGCGGCAGTCCCCGAGTGCCTGTTTGAGCCAGATTTTGTATGCATTCTAATGATGCATTGTATTAACTGTAGAAGCGAAATCCGAAAACGATAATCGTTGTCACCCGTATTTACGGTAGCTGCATATACGATGAAGTGAGCTGTCATTCGCGTACGCGTTGAATCGGATTATTGGAGGGTAGCGCTCTCGGTTCTCTTGCGGCAGCGGTGGTTTGTTGGAATAAGTTTTTTTACACGAAAGGCGCATTTTTACGGACGTTTTGTCGAGGAAGGGTTTCGTGTGCTTCATTTTCTCTTCTCGGTTGTTTTCGCGACGAACAGTTTGGTGAGAGGGGTGTGTGGCAACCTGGGAAGTGAAGAAAAGGACGACCTGATTGACGTGATAGAGCGGTCCAAGCCAGGGAGTACTCCAGAAACAAGGCGAAACAATTAGGTGAGCAATATAGTTATACCTTGTATTTGTTGGAGTGCATCGAAAGTCTGGAGAAAGCCCCTGGCTGAAACATTTGGTTACTTCGAACAGGATTATCTGTTTCTAGTTTTCTATATATATATAGAAAAGTTTTCTAGTTTTCTATACATCTTGAGTACATACAGTCCATTGAAAAATATAAATAAAATAAAAATATATATATATATATATATATATATATATATATATATATATATATATATATATATATATATATATATATATATATATATATATATATATATATATATATATATATATATTACATTACTAACTTACTTTAAACTTGTTACATAAAAAACTTGTTTTAATTTGTGAGATACAGGACATTATAGATTAATAACTCCTCGACGCGGTATCCCGTTATAATAGGTAGCTTATTTATTTTGTAAATTATTAATCTCATCAAATTCATATTTATTTCAAAACCTTCATATCTCAAGTAGGTACGCAAAATACATTCGTAATCCTTACCTACTGGATATACCTACATTAAATTTAATATTCATTCGTTCCTTCGTTATCATAAAATAAAAACCAAAAAAGCCACTTTCTATAATTTGTATTATAGAGCCTTTCATGAATTGAT
The DNA here is from genome assembly GCA_944548615.1 of Micropterix aruncella. Lineage (NCBI taxonomy): Eukaryota > Metazoa > Arthropoda > Insecta > Lepidoptera > Micropterigidae > Micropterix > Micropterix aruncella. The sequence continues at coordinate 9,220,899 of OX155969.1, forward strand.
TTACAATTATAGGCAGAAATAAAGTTATTTGTTTTTATTAGCGAAGTTGTGAATTTGCATTATTCCTGAAAGATTAAAATAAAAATAATTATAGTGAATTAAAATAGTTGTTAGACGTGTGTGTGAAGCAATTGAGCATTGCAATTAATTTGGGATAAATATAAGGTGGTACAATCGGTATAGGTAAAGTGCCTCTAGTTATTAATTTAATTAATTAATTAATTAATTAGGCAGGTGTCGTATCCATTATTATTAGGAGTGAATTGATACAAAAATGTCAAAGGCGGAAGAAAATAGAAAGTTTTTAAAAATAAAGTTATTGCAGGCAAAATTAAATTCTTATTACAATCGTATCAAGAGTTTGCATGACTATGCTTACGAAATGAGTTTAGAAAACTACAAGGAAGTTGAAAAATTTTTGGAGTTGACCTCAAATTTATCTGTCTTGAGGATGGAGTATAACAGTGAGTTTGACGAATTATGCCTTATTAAAATGGAGTTATCCGAGGAGTCAGAACCCAACACGACAGATTTAGAAGCATTTGAGAATCTATTTATCGCAGTCCAAAGCAAAGTCAACGCTCTTTCAAGACCTAGTAATTTAAATTCAAACGGATTTTCAAATAAAGCAGCACACAGAATGAAGCTACCACCCGTAGAGTTACCAAAATTCGATGGTAATACAAAGTCATGGCCTATGTTCTTCGAGTGTTTCAATAATATGATCCATCGGAACCCACAACTTGACAGCGGCGATAAGATATATTACCTGTGCGGTCAACTAAAGGATAAAGCATTAGAGACGATTGCGGGCATTTCATCCGCATTCGAAAAATTGGAAATTCCCGATAAACTGGACTTTGTATTCTTATACCTAGCTCTTAAAAGAGTAGATAACGAAACTGCTCGCTTATTCGAGAATTCGGTTCGAGATGAAAAAATGCCATCATACCGAAGTTTCACAAAGTTTGTTGGAGAACAAGCCAAAATCCTAGAGCGGACCGGTATTTACACATCTAGTGGTAGTGGTAAAAATGCATCTACGTCGTTTGGTAAGATGCCGATACCTATTAATAGCAAACTATCATCTGGGAGAGCTACACGGGCGTTAGTCAGTTCGAGTAAAGACTGTCCGTTGTGCAAAAGGTCTGATCACGACCACTTCTCTCGCTGTGCGGAGTTTTTGGATCTATCCACCAAAGAGCGTTACAATATAGTAAAGCAGAGTGAGGGTTGCGTGCTATGTTTGAGTTTTAGCCATAAGCCAAACGCATGTAACGTCAAGGGCAGTTGCAATACGTGTCTTTCAAGGACACACCATACTCTTTTACATTTTGGGAACGTTCAGCAGTCTAGCACAGCGTTGCCTGTGTCTAGCGTTAAACAAGAATTAGAAACATACGCAGACGTGTCTTCCGTTGGTGACAGCAGAGAAGGAGATGTAAATAATGCGGGAGTTTCGTTGTGTTCTCTTCAGGGTGCGGTAGCACACGACTCTGTGCGAGATTCGTCATCGTCTACTGTCTTGTTAGCCACGGCGCGTGTTAGAATTTTAGATGCGTCAGGTAAGGCTCATTTAATCCGATGTCTCGTAGATAACGGATCACAAAATCATTTTATCACCACTCAGTGCTGTAAACTATTGTCGCTAGAAACCCACACGCTTGGTTCTCCAATGTCAGTTCATGGATTTGGAGGTAGCTCCAATCGCGTAACTGGGGAAACCGAGCTTGAGTTTTCCTCTCGTTTTGATAGCAGACGACCCTATAAAATCCGTCCATTAGTAGTGGGTAGCATCACTCATGAGCTCCCGACCGCAGAAATAGACCGATCAATGTTAGGTTACCTTAAGGGAATTCCACTGGCTGATGATTCGTTCGACCGCCCTGGAGACATAGAAATGTTGATTGGTGCACAATTATTCTCGCGATTGATCCTTTCTGGACGTATCTACGGTCCACCGGGTCAGCCTGATGCTCTGCAGACTACTCTTGGTTTTATTGTTATGGGTGAAGTTCCGATAACAAGACCAGAACAAAAAAAATGCACCTCGGTATATTTTGCAGTCACGGGCCCACGGTTAGATGAGGTAATACGTAAATTCTGGGAATTAGAGGAAATCCCGTCTTGTACTGCTGCAAGGCTGAGTCGTGAGGAACAAGAGTGTGAGCAGTTTTACAAGTCTACCACCACCAGAGATTCTACAGGTAGGTATACGGTAGCACTACCGTTTAAGTCCGATCCAACAGAACTAGGTAGTTCATTAAAACTAGCGGAGAAACGTTTTTTTTCCCTGGAAAGAAAGTTTAAAGCTTGTCCGCAGCTGCGGGAAGCTTATGATAAGGTGATCAGGGAATATTTGGAGCTAGGATATCTCGCGCCCGTAAATCCGGTACCTGGAGATGTGGGTTACGTTATTCCTCACCATGCAGTTTTGAGAGACGATAAAGTGACCACCAAGCTGAGAATGGTATTAGATGCCAGTGCTCAAACGGACAAAAAATTGTCATTGAATCAAATACTCCACGGTGGTCCGAATTTGCAAGGTGATATATTTTTGATATTGCTTAATTTTAGGCTGTTTTCGATAGCTTACTGCGCAGATGTAAAACAGATGTATTTGCAAATTAAAGTACATTCGCAGTTTCGTAAATATTTACGAATGTTGTATCGTTTTGATACAAATGATAAGTTACAAACTCTAGAGTTCAAAAGAGTTTGTTTTGGAGTGTCCGCCAGTCCTTTTTTGGCTTTGCGTACGATAAACCAGCTCTGTGAAGATGAACGCAGTAACTTCCCTTTAGCAGCAACCGTAGCTCAGCGAAATCTTTACATGGACGACATCGTTTCGTCTGAGAAGTCGGTAACCGCTGCTACCAAGACTGCTCGAGAGCTTATTGAAATGTTTAAATCTGGAGGGTTTGATCTTATGAAGTGGTCTAGCAATTCTTCAGATTTGCTGTCACGAATTCCAGAAACTCATTTACACCCACAGGTGGTTAAATTTGATGACGACTCAGGACAGAAAATATTGGGGGTACGATGGGAGCCGCGGTTAGATGTCTTCTCATTCGATGTAACTACATGCGAAAGGAAATGCACAAAGAGGAATATACTCTCCACAGTGGCAAGACTATGGGATATTTTAGGATTTGTAGCGCCGGTAATCCTATATACTAAGCTCCTAATTCAGGAGTTGTGGAAGTCCGGGATTGATTGGGATGAAGAACCTCCTATCTCAATTATTGACAAATGGGCTAAATTTCAGCTAGAGCTGCCGTTTTTGTCTAAGATAAGCATACCACGACATGTAGGAGTAGTAATTGGCGGCGTAGTTACCTTATTAGGTTTCTCCGATGCTAGCGAAAGAGCCTATGGAGCAGCAATTTACTTACACATACAGTCGGCAAATGGTATCGTGGTTAATCTACTTTGTGCAAAATCGCGGGTAGCACCTTTAAAGTCTGTCACACTGGCGCGTTTAGAGCTCTGTGGAGCACTTCTTCTGGCCAAATTAATCAGGTCCGTTCTGTTGACATACGAGTCGAGGTGGAAGATCGATCGTATATTTGCCTTTACAGACTCTACGGTCACTCTACATTGGATACACGGTAGTCCACACAGGTGGAAGACATTTGTAGCCAATCGAGTGGCACAAATCCAAGATAATCTAGATCCAAAATGTTTTTATCACATTGCTGGAAAAGAGAATCCCAGTGATTGTCTGTCACGCGGACTTACTCCAACTCAATTGATAGAGCATCCTTTGTGGTTCAAAGGTCCACCGTGGATTGCTCAAGAACCCACATCTTGGCCAATTCGGCCATTTCAGCCCACCAGCACTGACCTTCCAGAAGCCAAACCAGAGGTGGCATTAATCACACGGAATCCAGCATTGCCGATTCTGTATGAGTTATCCCAGCGAGTATCATCCCGGAACAAACTACTTCGCATAGTAGTCTATGTTCTAAGATTTGCTAGGAAACTTAAATCATATGGTCTGCCTCAGGTGGAAGATTTAACTCAGGCAGAGACAGCAGTTATTCGCTCTTTACAGGCAGTTCATTTTGCAAAAGCCATAGTAGCGGTTGAGATGGGGAAGTCTTGCGCGGGTGCTCTGCAGCGGCTGCGGCCTATAATAGTGAATGGGGTTCTACGAGTAGGAGGTAGATTAGAAAATTCAAACTTGACTTTTGACCATAAGCATCCGATTTTATTGCCAAAAAAGGATCATGTCGTCGAGCTTATCATCGACGACACCCATCGTAGAAATTGCCATACAGGACCACATTTACTTCTTTCAATTCTGAGACAACGTTTTTGGATTTTATCCGGACGTAACATAGTGCGTTCTCGCGTTCATCTATGCAACTTCTGTTTTCGGGTTAGGCCCAAGGCATGTATCCCGCCAGTTATGGCTGATATACCGGAATGCAGGTTACAAGTTTCCAAGCCTTTTGCCCATACAGGACTAGACTATTGCGGCCCACTTAGTATAACTTTAACTCGAAAGCGTGGTGTCAGGTCTCAGAAAGCGTATATTTGCGTATTTATATGCCTCACCACAAGGGCCGTACATGTAGAGTTGGTACCGGATTTGAGTACGGATGCATTTCTAAATGCACTAAAGAGATTTTTATCTCGACGAGGACCAGTAGAAAGGCTGATGTCAGATAACGGAACCAACTTCGTAGGGGCTCGCGCTTATCTAGATGAACTTTATTCATTTTTGAGATCAAAGGATCACAAGAATCAGTGGGATAGTGAGCTATCTGCCCAACGCATTCGTTGGCAAATGATTCCACCTAATGCGCCTCACTTCGGGGGTAGTTGGGAATCAACGGTAAAGGCTTTCAAAACACATTTGTTCAGAGTTATTGGGGCTCAAATCTTGACTTACGAGGAATTATTAACAGTTCTTTGTCAGATTGAGGCTGTACTAAATTCACGGCCGTTGGGCAGAGCTCTCAGTCCAGATCCAGCGGAGCCTATAGCATTAACTCCCGCTCATTTCCTTCACACGACCCCTTTAGGTTCGTTGCCATCAGCGCAGATTTCGGAAGAACGTGAAAACTTACTTTCTCGATATTTGCTATTAGATAAGCTTGTCCAGTCTTATTGGCGCAGATGGAGTTTAGAATATTTACACACTCTACAAACTAGAGAAAAATGGTTATCGGATACCGAACCTATCAAAAAGGGTACCGTGGTGTTAATAATGCAGAATAACACGGCTGTCTTGCATTGGCCGTTAGGAGTGGTCCAGGAAACATATCCTGGTTCGGATCGGCGAACTAGAGTCGTATTAGTAAAGACCAAGTCTGGCACTCTAACACGTCCGGTGGCACGGCTTTGCCCACTGCCCTCGCAATAATAACACCTCTTACTTATAAATTATCTATTATGTCCTGTATACCTACATGTTAAATTACATATTAAATTAATAAATATTAGCTATAAGTACTACGTACATAATATAAATATAACCCATTTTATAGTGATGTTTCTCGTTGAAAGGGAACCTTTCAAGCTGGGGCTTGTGTTTGAGCCAGATTTTGGATGCATTCTAATGATGCATTGTATTAACTGTAGAAGCGAAATCCGAAAACGATAATCGTTGTCACCCGTATTTACGGTAGCTGCATATACGATGAAGTGAGCTGTCATTCGCGTACGCGTTGAATCGGATTATTGGAGGGTAGCGCTCTCGGTTCTCTTGCGGCAGCGGTGGTTTGTTGGAATAAGTTTTTTTACACGAAAGGCGCATTTTTACGGACGTTTTGTCGAGGAAGGGTTTCGTGTGCTTCATTTTCTCTTCTCGGTTGTTTTCGCGACGAACAGTTTGGTGAGAGGGGTGTGTGGCAACCTGGGAAGTGAAGAAAAGGACGACCTGATTGACGTGATAGAGCGGTCCAAGCCAGGGAGTACTCCAGAAACAAGGCGAAACAATTAGGTGAGCAATATAGTTATACCTTGTATTTGTTGGAGTGCATCGAAAGTCTGGAGAAAGCCCCTGGCTGAAACAGTGCCACACGTATTTTTTTTTTCTATTTTCTATTTTTTGATGCGATTATTTTTTATTTTATTTTGTTATGTCTTTTAATTTGACACTATTGCCTCTATTTATATTTCGACTCTTTTGTCTTTTTTGAAAAATAAATTATGATTATGAATATGATTATGATTATGATGTATGATCGCCTAGATGGGCCTTTCGCGCTCGAAAATCATCCCTTCAAAAGCACTCCTGAAAGCCGGCCAGTAGTAGTTTTGTCGCAGTCCGCTGGCAGACAGCCGACCGTTTCCGGTGTGACAGCTGGCTCGAAGAATATCGGCGCGGTATTCTCTCGCATACTGTTCAATTTATTGCTCTCTCTGTCTAATGATTTACGAGAAAGAATAGTGGAATCAACTTATTTGTATGTGAGGGTATATCGAATGATGATAGTGCGTGTAAGAATCTGACCCCGATTTGGGTTCTGAGAGTAGGGATGGACATCGAAGGAAAAACATCGATGTTACCATCGATACCAACATCGTAACAGAAGCATCGATGTTCGAAAAATATCGTTTCCAAGGCTTCGATATTGAGATCCAATAAACATCGGTATTTCTTTTCAAAACATCGATCGTTAGACTCATTTTGCTGACGATCACTATAAATTTTCTTCTAATAAAATCAATAATAGAGATGAAGAAAGTGCTATTATGTATAATTCAACATAGGTGTTAAAAATAAAACAA